>VMDO01014698.1:0-13075 GCA_007922755.1 Pedetes capensis | reverse complement strand
TGCATGAATAATTATTTTTATCATTTGTATTTTCTACAGATAATATACAAAATACTTTTTACCTATACATATGTCTTTTTAATACTCAAGAGTAGAATTGGATTGTGTTTCCATTCTTAAAGCAATTAATTGCACAGGAAAATGAAGTAAACAATTGACTCAGGCTAGAAATGACTTGTTTTAGGTTCAGGGGAAGAGTCCAACTTTCTTGAAAATATTTTACCAAGCATAATTGTATTTCCTTTAGAAAGAGGAAGGAAAGCATAGATGTTGTATAAATAAAAAAAGTGCTGAGAGATTATTTCAAGTATTCAAACTGCACAAAAGTTTAAACAATTCATTAGAATTTTATGGTAATGAGAATGGTATGTGGTTTGATGCTTTCACTGAACCAATTTGCTCTAACTTCTAAAATGTTTGACCCTGGTCTTTGGATCTAAATCAGATACCTGCTGAATTCCACATCTCTCATTCCTTATTTTTTATCCCAATTTTAAAGGCAGTTTTGAAGTTTTCCAATTTGAAGCCATTACTCATCTCCTTCATCTATAAATGTTATAATCTTTTAAGATGTCTGTTTGATTTAAAAATGATATTTCTTATTATCTACATCCTTAAATTTTTCTTCATTCTTATTATATTGATGTGAGCATATAGGTATTTTTTTTATAAAATGGTCCATATCCCACTTTTATGAATACTGCTGTTGTTTGTTATTAGGTGCCCTTGAGTCAGGCCCCACACATAGCAACCCTATATACAACAGAATGAAACACTCCTGGACACTATTCCATGCCAGACAACATGTCAGTGCTTCTCTGGTATTCATAGGGTTGTCAGTGGATGATTCTTTCTGGAGTGGGTTGCCAAGTCCTTCTCCCTAGCCTGCAGAACCTGGTATTCCTGGTGTTTTCCCATCCAAGGACATCCATACCCACCCAGTTTAGCTTCTGAGATCAGGCCCAGGTGCTATGAGTGCATACCTTATGAATACTATATGTCATTAAATGGATGGTTACTTTTATGGTGACAATGGTTATGTATATTAACATTTTATCAAGTAATAAAAAATGCCATTTTCTAAGTTTAAGATTATACAGCTAAGTTCAAGTTTCCACAAAATAATACATATGTTATGTTCTTTGAAAACCCTAAGAATTGCAGAGAAGCACTGACAATAATGCCAGGCATGGAACAGTGTCAGGGAGTGTTTTGTTCCAATGTATTTATATAAGGTCATGATGAGTCGGACCTGACTCAACAGCATCTAACAAGATACTTTGCAATATATATTTTAATGTATAGAAGTTCCATTTGCTGAAAAAACTTAATCTATTGCCACTGGAAAATAACTCATCCTAGGGTTCAGCTATGCTCTTTCTCCTTCCCCAGAATGTCTGCTTTATTCAATATTGCTTCTAAATGTAATGGACGTCTCTTACCATCTCCTTCTGATTTTGATGCTGTGATAGATATGATAATTATTATAATATTATCCAATGTTTGTCTGCAGCCATGGCATTCTGGCTTCTGATCCCATCTGATCTTAGAAGCTAAGCAGGGAGGGCCTGGTTAGTCCTTGTGTGGGAGAATGCCTGGGAATACAAGGTGCTGCAGTCTATGGAGAAGGAACTGACAATCCACTCCAGAAACAATCCACAATTGATAACCCTGAGATAGCAGAATAGCAATTACATAGTGCTTGGCATGGCACACTGTTAGGAAGTATTTTCTTCTCTTGTACATAGTGTTGCTTTGAGTCTGACTCACCTCGATAGCACCTAACAACAAACAAACAAACAACATGTTTTTCCCCCCATAATGTAAGTTGATACCCAAATAATGCCAAGATAACTAGACATGACCGCTGGAAAAAAAGTACAAAATAGTTCAATAACTTAAAATATTTAAGGGTCTCTGTTTTTCAGCTTCCGACAGTCTAATGTTTTTTTTTTTTTCTCTTTATCTTTTGCAATTGTGTCCTATCAGCTACTTAGATTTAATAGGTAAGACTCAGTTGGCATAACTCATGTGATTCTGAAATGCCAGTGTGCTGGAGTGAATATTAAGTGGGAGCAGTAGGTTCAGAGAATCTATCCCAATCCTGCTAAGGCAAGAGTGAATAAAAGAGTAGATCTACTTGAAAAGGAACATTGTGTCCGTGGTGGAAGATACTAAATTTCAGGATATGTGGAATAAAAGATCTATCCACATTTATATAAACACTAAAGATATTATATAACTTAAATAAACATGGAAAACTTAAGATTTTTTTTCTGAAAAGATTAGTACAAGTTAATGTGATTTATTATTATTTCTGAAGATAAATTTTAAATCATATTGTCATTCTGATATATTTCAATTTTAAGCATCATAACAGTTTTTCCATAGAGCCATCATTATGTGAGGCATCCTTGAACATGAGTTTCAACTATATGGTACTTTTTTTTTGTGGTACTGGGGTGTTGAACCCAGGGCCTCATGCAGACCTTGCAAGCACTTTACCACTAAGCCACACATTCAGCACATTTTTGTACTCTTTTTCTCTTGAGACAGAGTTTCATTATGCTATACAGGCTCTCTCTCTGGCCTCAGACTTTCGATCCTCCTACCTCTGCCTCCCAAGTCACTGAGACTACAAGCATTTACCATTGTGCCTGGCTACTCAGAGAATTGTCTGTACTTGAAGTGACAAGGTTAATTCCACATGGTAATGGATTAATGTTGTAAAGTTAAATGAACTGATATATACAGAAAATACTTGAGAAATAAAGACAGAAAATAATGTCATGGTGCATTTGAAATTTTAAGGAAATGAATGATATAGCAACAGCTAATCTTATGAGGGGGCTGGGATTTAGCTCAGTTGGTAGAGCACTGCGCTGCAGTCTCTGAGGTCCCAAGTTCAATTCCCAGCACCGCATAAATGGGAGAAGGGCCTGGCAATCCACTCCCAAGGCAATCCCGAAACAGTCCGCCATTGAAAACCCTATGAGGGTCGCTATGCGTCAGATACCAACTCGACGGCACCTAACAACAACAACAACCTTATGAGATACTGATAAGTTTTTTTTTTTTACTTTTAATATTTTTTATTGGACATCTTTAGTGTACACCTTAGTGTGATTCATTCTGACATGCTTTTCATTGTGGCATTTACATATATATGCATTTTGATGTACATTATTCATATAGGTACCCCCTTACTCTCTTGTATGCTTCCCCCCACCCTCCCCATCTGTCTTCTCTATCATTTACTTGGTAATATTTTTCTATATGTACTTGGGTTCCAGTTCTGTTTAAGATAGAAATTTTTCTTGTAGCGAACTTTGGTATTAGACATTCTGTTTAGTTTTATAAACTGACAAAACAGATAATACATTAAAATTTCAATTTGATTGGCAACTCCTTAGGATATGGCTCATTGAGAAGAAAGACTCCACTTTGTTTATCAGAATCTTATGAGCCTACATATTAGTTTATTTCATATTACTTTGTCTTTTAACATAAATTTTAAGATAATGGCATTTCATTTTAAGTTATTACTTAAGCAAAATGGAAAATTTTCCTAAAAATAAATTATACGTTTTGCCGGGTACGGTGGTGCACACCTGTAATCCCAGTGGCTGGGGAGGCAGAGGCAGGAGGATTGCAAGTTCCAGACAAGAGGCAGTCTGCATAATTTAGTAAGACCCTGTCTCAAAAAGTAAAAAATGGGCTGGAGGTGGCAGCTCAGTGGTCCAGCACTTGCCTAGCATGCAAGCCAGGAGGCTCTGGGTTCAACCACCACTACCACAAAAAAGAAAGGAAGAAAGAAAGAAAGAAAGATTACACACTTTTATGTTAATTCACTAAGTAATATGCAAATTTTGATATAGGATTTCAGGTAGAAATTTTCCCTGAAAATTGAGAAAATGCAAAATGCACTTGACAATTTCAAAAATAACTTCCAAGTCTTTGTATGTGTTATTTTATTTCAAAAAGTAGTCAAAACTAAGAAAGAATATATTCTACTCATTATTTCAACACTTAATGATAAGACAAATATTTGAATTTTTTATCCAATTGAGGTAGTAGTAATGAGAAGACGGATAATAGCATTTATACTGCTCAACTATAAATTTGTATTATTAATTTTTTGAATATTAAGCTATTGTGAAGTGCTTAAAGTACTAAGATTAGTGAATGTTTAGCATTCTGTAGAAGCTTTCCACTTTTATTAGAATCAAATGTGCCAAAATGCACAATGGGTTTGGCAAGTAAAATGAGTTTAAATAGACACCCAGTGATCCAGGGGACATGACGTCCCTGCTTTTAAAGGAATAATTTCATCCATATACTATCCATTTAAAATTTTAGCTTTAACCTTGAATTATATGACAATGACCTATAGTCCATAAAACACATACCAAAGTAGAGACTCAAACCTAATTAACAGAAGAAAAGTTTTTGCATCATGCTTACTTTTGTGAAGCAACTGTTATTTCTTAACTGAATATCACAAAAGAAGTAAAATAAACTTCCATTATACCCACTTCTCATTGCAGAACCTATCTTTCTTATAAGAGTTTATTTAACAAAGTGCCATATTTTTGTTGTTGTTGTTGTTAATTAGGTGTCGTGAAATCGTGTCCAACTCATAGCGACCCTCATAGGGTTTTCAATGGCTGATTCGGGATTGCCCCAGAGTGGATTTGCTAAATCCTTCTCCCACTTTATGCGGTGCTGGGAATTGAACTCAGGACCTCAGAGACTGTGGAGCAGCGCTCTACCAACTGAGCTAAATCCCAGCCCTTATATTTGTTTAACAAAGTGTTATTGTAATGAATATATTGTATGCATGAAATGATATAAAAGAATAATATAGACCATGAATTGCCCTGGAAGATGCCAGTATATAACAAATATGAGCTACTTTATGGTAGTTATTAAGGTATTCATGATAAATTCTGGAACAAGCAAGTTCATTGAATTTGCCAGTGAGAAAATGACTTTATTCTTTAGGATTCATAAATGTATATACCATATTTTGTTTATAACACACATTTGTTGACATGCATTTAAGAAGCTATTCTTACTGTATTTTTGTTTTGCATTCTCCTAATGGCTAATAATGTTAAGCATCACTTTTGTATTTAATAGATATTTGTGTATCTTCTGTAGACAAAAGTGTTCCAAAATTTCTTCTTATTTTTTTTTTCCAGACAGTGTCTCACTAAATTGCACAGGCTGCCTCTGATCTTAAACTCATGATCCTCCTGCCTGAGCCACCCAAATAGTTGGCATTACAGGCATGCACCACAGCACTAGTCTTCTTGCTCATTTTAATTGGATTATTCATCTTTTTAATGTTGAATTTTTAGTGTTCTTATATAGTCTATTTTCAGATATGTAACTTACAAATATTTTCTTTCATATTATGGTTTTACAATTTTTTTTACTCTTTGAAACATAAATCTTTTTTAAAATTTTGATAAATGGAGTTAATCTAAGTTTTACTTTTGTTTAGTCTGATTTTTAAAATTAGTGCCTAATCCAAACTCACAAAAGTTTATGACTAATTTTTTCTAAGTGATTTATATTCTTGGCTCTTACATTTAGGCCCTTAGGCAACTTTTAGCTTTTTAAAAAATAACTTGTGAGATATAAATATAACAACAGTCTTTTCTTTGTGCATATTCAGTTGTACCAATGTCATTTTCTAAAAAGACTACTCATATTTCATTGATTTCTTTTGGACTGCTAGCCAAAATCAATGGAGCACAGATATTAGAATTTATTTCTCAACTCTTGGATAGTAAAGTTTATTTCTGTTTCACTGATCAGTCATCCTTATGACACTACCCTACTGTATTGGTTCCTACAGATTTGGACTAAGTTTTTAAATTAGGAAATGTTAGCCCTCTAATTCATGCTTTTTTTCAAAGACAGCATCACATATTCTGAGATATCTGGCATTTCTATATGAATTTTGTGGTTAAATTGTCTATTTCTTCAAAGAAGGAGTTGGAATTTTTATAAGAATAAGATTGAATCTCTAGGCCATTTTGCAATGTCTTGCCATCTTGGCAGTAGTAAATTTCTATGGTATGAACATGGGATTTACTTCCATTTATTAGACATTATTTAATTTTTCTCAAGAATATTTTGTAGGCGTCTATTTTTTTTACAGTACTGGAGGCTGAACCCAGGAAGCCACATACACTTTTTTTCATGTGTTATACCACTGAGCTATACTCCTAGTCCCCTTCTCTTTACATTTTACCTTGAGATAGGGTCTTACTAAGTTATGCAGGTTGTCTCTGGCCTGGACTCTGTTATCCTTCTGCCTCTGCATGCCAAATCACTGGGATTACAAGATTGCATTGCTGTGCCCAGCCTTTATTTTGCAGTTTTAAGTGTATATTCCTTGTAATAATTTTGTTAAATTTATCCCACATATTCAATTCATTTTATGTTGTTTGAAATGGAAGTTTTATGAATTTCATTTTCAGAGTTTTCATTGGTAGTCTATAATGCTATAATTAATTTTTGTGTATTTAACTTTTGTTCTATAACTTTGCTGTACTTATTTATTGGCTGTAATTTGTGTGTGTGTGTGTATGTGTGTATTTCTTAGAATTTTGAATATATGTGACTATATCAATTGAAAATAGGAAGAGCTTTATTCACCCTTTAAAATATAAATGTCGTATATTTATATTTCTTCCCTAATTACTTTGGCTAGACCCTCCAGCAACGTGTTAATTAGTAGTCAAAAACTTTCATTATTTTACCATTTCATTCTTTGGTGGGAGTGGTATTCATTATTGCCTATTCTCTGTTTTTCATTATTGTTCTGATCCTTAAGAGTTCCTCAGAAAATATAAATGAAGAAACTTAATGATCTCTGGCATATTTTAAAGTATATGTTGTATTGCTCTAAATTTTAATTGATATTATTATTGGCTGTTAAATTCTATGTTAAAATTACTGCTTTTTAGGAATTTTGATATTTTCTATAATCCAGTATTGTTGGAAAGTATGTATTATAGGTCAAATTATTATATCTTTGTATAATGTCTATTATTTATTTCTAGAATGATTTAAAAATAAGAAAATATTTTAAAATGTAGTTTTTCCAGACCTGAAAGACCAAATATTATAGACCAAATGAATTATTTTAGACCAAATAAATCCAATAAGTACCTAGAACAAATAAGAGAAAAACAAATGTTATATGTATAAATATGTTTATAATCAACTATATCACTCACAAATATAGGGCTTCATATGAGAGAATAATTATATGTGAATATATAATATTATTCATGTATTTTATGCTATTATATGTGTGTATAAAATGTTATTCCCTCCTATCACTCATAAATACATATTTATATAGAGTCAGAGTCAAAAAGGGAGCAAGAGAGAGAAAAAGGATATTGATAGACACATAGAAAAAATGTACTTAAAGATAGGAACTAATTTGTTAACCTAATATTAAAATATCTGAGGAGCATGATGTCATGTGTATTGATCTGAAGAGGATGTGAGGAGATGGAAGACAAACTCAGAGAAAAATAAATATTCAATTGAAGAGATAAGATTGGAGATGTGGTCAGAAGCCTGATCATAAAAAGCTTTCTAGGCTCAGATAAGAATTCTAAGTGCTATAAAAATACACTGAAATATGTAAACATGAGACTAACACATGTGGATGTGGGTTTAGAATAGATCACAATGGGAGTGCAGAATAGTTTATATAAATGCAGAGAGATCATAAAGAAACAGTATTAGGATAGCACTTGTGAGAGATCACAGTTTAGACAGAAGTTTTGTTGTTGTTGTTGTTATGTGCCGTCAAGTTGGTATCCAGCTCATAGGGACCCTCATAGGGTTTTCAGTGGCTGACTGTTTCGGGATTGCCTTGGGAGTGGATTGCCAGGTCCTTCTCCCATTTTTGAGGTGCTGGGAATTGAACTTGGGACCTCAGAGACTGCAGCACAGCGCTCTACCAACTGCTAAATCCCAGCCCAGACAGAAGTTTAGGCATGCAAAAAGACATGAAGTGTGAATCTTTCTAAAATAAAAAGGGTTAATATGCTGGACTTGGGATAAATTGTATTTAGGGAAAAAATGAAAGTGTTAAACTGCGTTCAGGCCATTAACATGAGACACTGGCAACAGACAGGGTAGATACAAAAATAATGAATTACAGCTTTAAGGCATGAGAAATAAGTTGGATGATGTGGGAAAATAGCAAATGAAAAGATATTGACACTTTAATTTTGCATTAGTTGTTGAAATCCAGGTTTCAGAGGTCATAACTGGGGATTTGGTGTAATGGATTATCTCCAATTTCTAAATTGAGATGTAAACAATACAAATTACTCAGATAAAATTGTTGTTTTTTTTTTTTTTTTGTCTAACTTTCCATACTCATTTGTAAGTAGCTCCTTGTGATTTTTTTAAGGCTAATCTCCAAATAATGACCTTTCTGATCCTTATTCTAGCAATATTGATTTATTCATTGTTCTTTCAGAATGAGTTGTATGCAAGATCCAACCATGTTTAATATGCCACTATAATGAGAATAGTAATAAATCATTCACTGAGTTGTGTTGATATTAATTGTGTATTCATACATTTTTATTAAAGTCCTTATAAAATAGAGAAATGAATTTTCTGTCTCATAACAGTTTCTCATATCTGATACAAAATATGTAAACATGTAATATATCAATGTTTTATATTATAAAATGAGATTATAAAACACGAATTTGTGTTCAGCATTTTATGAGTATGCTTTTAGAAAAAAAATCAGTGCTTACTTTGCAGAATTCAAAATAAAGTACCTCTAAGTTTTTAAAAACTTGTCCTGGATCTCATGCAGTTCTTTATTATTTCCTTCATGTTACTCCTAGATATTTACCATATGAGTTCATAAATAAAATAAGCAAGAAATAAACATATGAGTTGTTAAAAATATAAGGGTTAAACATTATTGGTATTAAGTTATAAAGAGATGACGGCGTCAAGAACCCTCTAATTTGGCAGATAGGCTTCTTTTTTGTTGTTTTTTCTTTGAGCTACTTGGTGTTTGAACCCAGGGCCTTGCATGTGCTTTGCAAGTTCTCACCACTGAGCTGCATCCTTCACTCATTTTGCATTCAATTATCTTGAGATAGGGTCTCGCCAAGTTACACAGGCTGCCTCTGGCATTGAACTCACAATTTTCCTGTCTCCACCTCCCCATTCTCTGAGGTTATAAGCATGAGCCACTGCATCCTACTGGCTGATAGATTTCTATCTACTGGCTGTTTCCCCCAAAGCATGATGCAATGAATTTCTCTGCACTAATGTCAGTCTACTTTCAATGGAGCATAAGAGTCACAGAGGACATTTGTTTGGTTTTCCATTATGTCACCGGTCATATCTTGTGTCTTTCATCATACTTTATGCATTGGAGAATGTGATTTACCAATCTATCCATAGTCCCATCATTTAAATCTTTATTCTTTTTACTTCTATAAATTCTATCAGACGGTTTCCATTTAACTTGTTCATTACAATTCTCCATAGTCATTAATATGTTTATCATATTAATTGCAGCTATTTCAATATGATTGTTTGATAAGTATAATATCTGATCTAAATATCTGAATATTTTGCATGTTTTATTGTTTATTTTTTGCTTTTGTTTTCAGTCAATTTGTGTGAATTTGCAAATTTTTCTTCATGATTCAGTGTCAGAAATTCATATACACATAATTACAGATACATTATGGGTACTGAATAGATTTTTAGTTCTGAAAGGTCTTTGTCTCCACTAAGAAGCTAAAGAGAGATTGAACATCTTAAACTAATCAGGAGAAAAATGGTTTGATCTAGAATCCAGGCTTTACGATGGCTGTTAAATTCTCAGTTTACCCTTACTCATAACTTGTCCCTCCTGAAAACCTAAGGTGATTTCCTTGGACCCTTTTTATTGATATCTGTTCATATAGCTAGTGACCTCTATTACCACTCCCAAAGGAGGAGTCCTACTGCATGGAAGACAGCAAATAATGTAATAATGACTACCACCAGGAGCAGTGGTCTGGGATATCAACACTCTGCATGGGTTGCAGGTCTTAGGATCATCAAGAAAGCCAGGATTCACACTGGTCCAAGAAGGAAGAGGCAAAGCAAGATGGGCTTCAATAGGAAGCTTTGGTTGCATCATGGCTATGGAGACTTATCTTTCAGCTTAATCAAGGAAATGATCTGCATGTACCCATTTTATGCTGAAAGTGAAGGGCCTTGTTATTTCTCCACTAGCAACAGGTACAGCAGAAGTATGCAGGTGCCATGTGACGAAACCGAATACACATGAATCCTGGGTTAGGGAAAGATATTCTGCAATAGGGCGATCTTCCCAGCATGGGATGTGAGGACTTATTCACATCTAAGGGAATATTCTGGGCCTGATGTTCACTCTTTTACAACCATGTAAGGGTGAAGTTTTTCTCTGTAGTCTCAAAAGCCTCTCAAAAAGCCTACTCTGGAATCTCTTAGCTACCCTTCCAGCTGACAGATTCCTTAAGGAAAAAGCAGTACCAAATAAAATGTCCATATCTTTCATGTTCCCTTCTTTCTATCCTCTTTCCACACAAATTAATCCTGCCATCATTCATCTCTGGAATTTTTATTAGCTATGCTTTATTTACTTTTACATTTTACCTTTTCTAATTTTTCAGTGGAAGGGTTATTTTAAAATGGATATGATTTCTCAAAAAGAAAATTATATCAATGAATCTTTACACCCATAAACATTTTATATCACTGTAGCTAGATTATATTCATTAGATCTCACAGATTTAATGTTATTTAGGCATTGGAAAGTTGCGGAGTCCTTGGGGAAGCCTGAGGTTGGTATAGTGTTTATCAAATGTAATTAAGTGCAGACATACAGGAAGTCCACAAATGTGTTACCATAACTGTGTTGATGAAGAGATTTAGACTTTAGCAACCCTTAAAGAGACTGGAAAGTATTCAAGATGTAAGAATATCTTGGCTTCCAACTTACTATGAATAGAAATATGTATGAGAGGACTAGAGATATAGCTCCATGCATAGCATGTATAAAGCCCTAGGTTCAACCCCCAGGATTGCAAAAGAAGAAAGAAAAAGAAAAGAAAAAAAGAAAAGAAAAGAAAATATCCAAGAAATCTCATTTTCTTTCTGTGCAGGCAATATTTTCAAAAATAACCAGTGAGGGTAATGCATAAAGAAGAATATGCCACACAGAGAAAGCAAGAGTCCTATAAATTGGTGGACTGGGGCAACACTTGTAGGAAGCACAACATATTCATGTAACATTTCTTAGTGTTGGGAAAAATTCATCTGGCTATACATGTCCAGATGTAAATAATATAGATGCACAGTCACTGCCCTTTGCATCTTATTTTTAAGCTATCCTGATAAATGTGAATGTCTGTTGTGGCCATCCTACCCCTGTCTCTTCACTGTATCATTTTCCTTTTAATTTACACATCCCCAGATAGAGAGATCAAGCCTCTTGACAATCATATATGATATAAGTCATAAGATTCTGGATTTTGAGCCTCATGCCATGATTAGAAGGCTCTTTGGTGACATTTGTGGTAAACATAGTATATTTTGTATGCATGAGGGTCAGGACAAGGAGCATGGTAAGTTAGTCTTGGAAATTATCCCTTCCTGTATTCATATTGCATGCTCCATGCAGAGTATCTTGATGGCTCCATTAAGTGGCATCTGCTTCCCAGTATTTGAGTCTGGGCTGGTCTTGTGATTTCCTTTCACCAAAATGATGAATCAGAAGTGCCTGAGTGTCAGTGAGTCTGGTCAGCCAGGGCCTCCAACCCCCTACACATCTTAGCCAGTTAACACCCACACATGGAATGATATCCTCCAGGACAAGTAAGCCCTCAGTTTTAATGCATGCTTACCCCTAATTCATCAGCAAGCCTAGGTAAAACAAAAGGAACCACTATAACCACTCAGTTTAGCTGAAATTTCCTTAGCAGTAATCACAGCTCATTTTCAGAGCCGCTGACTTTGGGGGTTACTGATTATGGAGCAACAACTGATCAATACAGTTTCATGTATATTATTTGCTTATAGTTTTAAAATAAATTTTTAAGTGTTTGAAATATATGTCACTCAAGTTTGTCCCGTAGAAGATTTCATTGTTTGGTGGTCAGATTTGTTGGAAGTTTTTTTTAGATTAAAAACCAACTTCAGGTAGAACATCTCATAAATACAGGTGTGTTCTGATTTTCTTTCTGCCAAGTCCTCTAATTTATGAGATCTTAAGTTTTAGGACATTATCTCAGCATAACTTTGTGTGTGTAAAATTATAATCAGTCACCTTTTCTTTTTGCATATAAAATGCCATTATGTAGTTTAAAAATTTTAGACAATCATATTCATCAGGCATATTTTTGCTTATATGCAACTTATGTAAGTTTAGATTAAAATTCTATTTCCTAGTCAATAACAGATCTGATTATTTAAGTTCTGTCTTTTCTTGTTAGCCATCTGTTGTTTTGTACTCTTTTGTAGCAGTTAATTTTATACATAGAATAATCTTCCGTTGGATATTTTATTGCATACCCTCAATGAGTCACTTCAGTTCACTTCGCTTACTTTTCCGTGAGACACAAGCCATAAACAATTCATCATCATGAAGCAAAGCCAGATTCATAAAGTGTAAATAGTAAATATATAAACCCATGCTTTGAAATGCAATTTCATACATAGCTGTGTGTAAAAATAACAGTTACAATCTCACTTATTTTGTGTCAGATTTTATTTTTGAAAATAATTTCCAAAACTTCTGTTGTAATTTTTCATCAAAGCTTTTGTCCATGGCAACCTAATCTAATAAATTAGTTATACTATGTTATTTGGAACCCCAAGATCACAGATATAGTGGACTCAACAGACAGATACAGGGAGATGAGTCTGTGATTATCTCCCATCTTTATTACTTCAATCAAAGCAGTTCAGCTCATCTTAAAAATATAAAATCTCTCTCTCTCTCTCTCTCTCTCTCTCTCTCTCTCTC
>VMDO01014697.1:0-53703 GCA_007922755.1 Pedetes capensis | reverse complement strand
CTTCATATTCATGTAGCAACTTATGTCAGATGTTATGTGTTCAGAACATGATAAGGACTAGATTTATTTAACAATCTCTCTTGGCCTGCCATGTAGAAATCTCATTATATTAAATGCATATCACTAGTTGAGAACTGGGACAAAAACATCCTCTAAATGCAACTGTCAGGTCTCCTAATACTATAAATTTTCCTCATAATTTTTATGCAATATAACATTGTGGATGAATTTATGAAAGGGTAATAAAATCCTTAAATACTATTTTTCTTTGAATTTCCATTTAATTCTGTATAAAAGTATATATGCAAATTTGATATATAATGATACATAGATAGAAAGAAAGATAGATATATATAGGCATAAACAGACTTAGATGTACTACAGTAGCTATTCTTAGAACATCAGCCTTTCAAGTTTATATTATTGCTAGAATCTAGTGCAAAAAATGAAAGTTTCACTCTTATGGATAAATAAATGATTAATGTTAATTTTATTCAAATTAATGTATTATTAAGGCTTTTTTCAGTTTCACTTATATTTTTAAACATTACTAATAATAATGTTCATTCTTTTGATCTAGTAAATGTTCTTTTTTTGTTGTAAGATATTCATTTCTCTTAGAGATAAAAAACAATTCTAAATATTGTAGGCCATTAAAATTATGACTTCTGCTGTAATTTCCCTTTGTTGAATCTCTGTATTTGGAGGAGATCTAAAAGATTGTTTGGGAGCCAGGCGAGGTGGCGCAGGCCTGTAATCCCAGCAGCTCGGGAGGCGGAGGCGGGAGGATCGCAAGTTTGAGACCAGAGGTAGTCTGCGTAATATAGCAAGACCCTGTGGTCCAGCATTTGCAGAGTATGCAGGCATGAGGCCCTGGGTTCAACCCCCAGTACCGAAAAAAAAAAAAAAAAAAAGATTATCTGGGATTCTTTTAATTATACTTGTACAGATTTTATGTAAATTAAATGCTAGATGAGTTTTAAAATTCTTACTTTTTTTTTTTATATTAGGATATTTTTGTGCTAGTAGTATGGTCATACTCCATATACTTAACAAAGAGCATAGCACTTGGGACTGTTTTTCATATAAATATATTCTGCATTTTGAGGATAGAAATGTATTGACTCACTCAGGCATGGGCTCACAGAAAATAAGTATGAGTATTTCATTTCTATTAAATGTCACTTTCATCCATGGCGGATTTAGCAAAACTGTGGATGAGGGACAAAAGAAGTATAAATAGGTGTTGTTGTTAGGTGCTATTGAGTGCAGTCCGACTTACAGTGACCCTCATAGGGTTGTCATTGTTTGGGGATTTCTTCAGGAGTGGATTGCCATGTCCTTCTTCCATTTTGCAGTGCTAGAGATGGAACCCAAGGCCTCAGAGGTTACAGAACAGTGTCTTATCAACTGAGCTAAACCTTAGTCAATAAACAAATGAGGTTACTTTAAAACAATTCTGTTCCATTGAGGATGTAGTAGCTAACTTTACTTGCCAGTCATCTGAAGATTTAGGGTTACTATACCTTTCTTTCTTTATTTCTTTCTTTCTTTCTTTCTTCCTTCCTTCCTTCCTTCCTTCCTTCCTTCCTTTCTTTTTTCTGCTTGCTTTCTCTCTCTCTCTCTCTCTCTCTCTCTCTCTCTCTCTCTCTCTCTCTTTCTTCTCTTTCTTTTCTGATGCTGGAGAATTGAACCTGGCATCTGACACACGCTTTTGCAAATGTTCAACCACTGAGCCATACCCCCAGCTCAGTTTTTACTTTGTATTTTGAGACAGGGTCTCACTATGTTACACAGGCTGCCTCTGGCCTCAAACTTGCAATCCTCCTGCCTCTGCCTCCTGAATCATTGGGATTAAAGGCATGTGCCACAGCACCCAGCTTACTGTGCCTTTCTTATTCTCATTTTCCAAGAAATATTCACTAGTGGGAAGCTTATTAACCAATTTTGTACTCTTTCCTGTACAATGTGCTGACTAGCAAGATTTTACAGTGCAAAAGCTGTTAAGAACAAGTGGCTGTCCATCTCCACTGTGAGAAATATTTCCAGAAAAATCTCTGGTGAAAGTGTACATTTTAGGCAATTGCCAGCTATATGCCACATTTTTGACATGTAAAATTCTCTAAGAATACAGAGAAGCATGAATTGAACAAATCTGAATTCTTTTTTGTTATAGTTTTTAAGATATGTTTGTTCATCTGTCTTTGAAATACAAAATGAAGACCTTAAAAAGAGAATGATCGCCCTTTTACTATACACTAAACTTATATAGCCTGCAGCCATAGCCCTGTGGTATCCGATCCCCTCAGTTCTCAGAAGCTAAAGCAGCATCAGGCCTGGTTAGTACTTGGATGGGAGACGGCCAGGGAACAGCAGATAGTGTAGGCTTGGGAGAAGGACCCGGCAACCCTCTCCCAAACGTCAATCTGCCATTGAAAACCCTATGAACAGCAGAGAAGCACTGACAATAGTGTTTCACCTGTTGTACGTAGGGTCGCTATGAGTCGGATACTGACTCGACAGCACCTAACAACAACAACAACAAATTTACATAAGGGGCTGGGATTTAGCTCAGTTGGTAGAGCACTGCGTTGCAGTCCCTGAGGTCTCAAGTTCAATTCCCAGCACGGCAAAAATGGGAGAAGGGCCTGGCAATCCACTCCCAAGGCAATCCCGAAACAGTTGCCATTGAAAATCCTGAGGGTTGCTATGAGTGGATACCGACTCCACGGCACCTAACAACAACAACAACAACAAACTTATATAATTAATTTAATTGAAAGTATACTTTAATCCCCTTTAAAATAGGGAAAATATTTTAATGAACTCCAACACAAACCTAGTGTTGTAAAGGTTAACATTCTTTATCACCAAGTTGATCCTTATTATAGTCAAATATGATTAAATGGTGATTTTTGAAATAATTTTTGAAAGGAAAATTAAGACTATACACTTCAAGGAAAGTAAGCTATGTCTCTGCTTTAAAGACATTGACCTTATAATGCTATTCAAGAGAGCTTATAGGAATTAATACTTCAAAAGAAATTAATGCTTTAAAGTGATCAGTTTATTTTCTGGTATAGAATTATTTTAATATAATTCTTTTACATCTTTGCACCATCCTCAATTGTAGTTGAAGTTAAAGGTACCTCAAATCTGCAGGGCATTACAAAACAAATGTACTAATAATGAAGGTAAAACAAACTATCAAAGATGTTTCCACTGTGAGGTAGGCAAAAGTCAAAGATGGGTCTCACGATTACCACTTCCTGATGGAATGAACATAATGGGACTCATTTAATTAGATTGCAATCTATCAACTCTGAATTAATCAAAACGAAAAATATCCAAGGAGATTTACCCTAATCAGTTGTGCCTTTTAAAAAGAAGTCAGATATTAGCGTGAAAGAGCCCGTGGAGGGGGCCATGTGGCAAGGAATTGTGGGAAGCCTAAAGCGGGTATGAGCAACCTCATTGACAGCAAATGAGAGAACAAGAGAGCCATTTGCTGAATCAAAGTCACTGATCAGGTAAAGGTGAATATTGGCCATTGCATTAAAGATCATGAAGACTATGAAGGAAGGAAAAGCAAAGATTATAGGTACAGAGGTGGGTAATTGTTAGGTAACCTCATGGAGAAATATGAAACTTCTCTTCTGCTAGTTTCTAGTTTTCTCAATGAACCTAGAAGAGTGATAATCATTTCAAGTGAAAAATGTATGCATATGCTTTATTGGAAAAACTAATTTAAGGAATCACTGACTGGAAAAAGTTAATATATATATATATATATATATATATATATATTAATGATGTAGGGGAAAATGTTTGGGGAAGCAAGTGCATGATATGTTGTCAATATGCAGATTTATAATTTCACAGTAATACACAATAAAAATATTTTATTTAGGTAGATTTAATAATAAATATCCATACAGAATAATGTAAAATAAGGCTTTGAAATTTGTCATAGCTAATAATATTTTAAGGTTATACATTTTAATTTAAAATCTGTTGTTTATGACTGAAAAAATAATGCACCCTATTTCATTGAATTTTCAGTTATTTTTCTAAGAACACTTTAAAACTAACTGTTCTTATGGTCAATCTGTCAAACAGCTTGCAATTTGTTGACTCGTGCATAGCTAGGTGAAACACTGAATTGTACCTAATCCCAAGTGGTATAACTTTAATCATTTGGATCACTGCTTATTCTGGAAACAAACTGAGCAGAAATTGAAATTATCTTTCTTTCAAATCCAAGAAATATTTTCAGAGGGAATTGATGTATTTTAAATCTCCTGGGTAAAGTTTACTAAACTTCCTACTAAATTCAGATCATACTATCAAAATGTAATTATGTCCAGTGTATTTCCCACATTCCATGTGGTCTGCAACTATTTCTTCTAAAAGAGAAAGGACTATGATGCCTTTACTCCCTTACCCCATATGTTTATTTATTCTTCTCAACAGGCAGAAGCATTTCATTCAGTATTTATTGAACATCTCCTGTGGGCACAATACCAAGAAACTGGTGATAGTAAATGAGCCAGATTATATTGTTAGCAAGCAGATGTTTGAGCATTATTTGTCACCTGTGACTAGTGGGGTGCTTGACTTAGCTGATGTCTGAAAATTCAGCAAAGCAGCTGGAATCCTTTATGTGAATGAGTGTATGTTTTTTGCATGGATGTTAGCAAAAAATGTAATTCTTTGGAGATTGGTTTCCTGGTGAATAAATTGAAACATGTGATGACCTCAAATATCATAGCTCTGTTTTCATCAAAAACAATGAAGGTATCTTTAAGATAGAAGGTGTTTATGTATTATTTTCTCCCATCCACCACTTCCCTCTTGCAAATGAGTACATCCAACAAAAACTGAGCTAATAAGATGAAACCAGAGATAAATGCTAGGCTGCCATTGTAAATACAAAATGCAGTTTTCTAAAAAGTTTTATTTATACAATGTTTTATTAAATCAGAGCAATAGAAAGGGCGCTAAAGATCTTGCCTTTGTGTTATGGAAAGCATGCTTGTGACTTGAAAATTCACATAGTGAAGCCCTAAAACCCAATGTGATGATAGTATGAGGCTAGGCCTTTGGGAGGTAATTATATTTGTATGAGGTTCATGAGGGCGGATGAGTATCTTTATAACAAAAGAAACAGATAATAGAGCTTTCCATGTATCTACCATGGAATGACACAGGAAGAAGGGGGCCTTCTGCAAGACAGGTAGAGGGACCTCAACAAAACCTGGCCATGCATACACCTTGATTGTTGGACTTGTAACTTCTGGAATTATGAGAAAGAAGTGTCTCTTTTTTTAAGGCACTCAGGGTAAGGTACTCAGTTACAAGAGTCCATTCTGATTGAAGCACTGTCTAAAGATTGTCAAAATATATTTAGTCCCATTGAAAATAAAATCTTTATGAATCAAATAAATTAATATCCCATCAATACAGAATTCTCATTACAAAGAAATACCATGGGGGCCAAAAATTTATATATATTTTAAGACATGTTATCAATGCATTACTTTTTAATGTTGAATTGAATTATAATGTAATCACTTTGAGCAACTCTTGGAATTGCAGAATTCAAATGTAACTTGTATACATCTTTTGTTATCTGTGTATATTGAGCATTACAATTTTAATACCTGAAATGTGTATACATTTTTGAAACCCTCTGTTTTGACTCAATTGACTTTAGTCATCATCTCTCTAACTATATTCATGTATCTACTGTATATCATTTGTAATTTTGATTTTTAATTCTGGTATTTTAGTCTCTCTCTCTCTTTTTTTCTTTCTCTCTCTCCTCTCTTTCTCTCTTTCCTCTCTATCTGCCTCCCCAACTCTTCCTTCTTCCTTCTTTCCATCCTTTTTTCCCCTTCTCTGTAAGAAAAATGTAGTAAAGTTTTAAATATGTATTTAAAATTGGTCATATATGAGATAACCATCTGATTAATATGTATTCAAAATCCTAATTTTGATTCACAGTAAATTATAATTTAATTCTTCTCAGTAAATGATAATAAACTCTGTAAATGATAATTTAATTCTTGTAACTACCCATGGGCTGGGATTTAGCTCAGTTGGTAGAGCGCTGAGCTGCAGTCTCTGAGGTCCGGAGTTCAATTCCCAGCACCGCAAAAATGGGAGAAGGACCTGGCAATCCACTCCCAAGGCAATCCCGAAACAGCCAGCCATTGAAAACCCTATGAGGGTCGCTATGAGTCAGATACCGACTCGATGGCAGCTAACAACAACAACAAAACTATCCATAAACAAAGTTCTGAAATCATATTTCCAGTCTCATATATTATGCCCCAAATACCAGAAATTCTTGGGTTTATCTTTAAAATATATTCATATTCCAACCACTTGTGACGAAGTACTCTAACACCATACTTGTTCTGGCTGCCCTTCCCTTGTTGCTTACAAAAAAACCCAAATTACCTTCCTTTCTTTTCTCCTCACTTTCTTCAGTTCATTTTTCATAAGTTAACCAAAGTAATCACTTCAAAACTCATGTCAGATCAGGTTACCACTATTCTAAACACTTCAGTAGCTGTCCATCTCTCATATTAGCCAACGTGGATTTCATGTTCTTGCTGCCTCTCCGATTTGGTTTCTTGGTGCCCCTCTGATTTGATCCCTTAGTCTTTTGTTTGCTTGTTCTACCTTAGCTACCTTGCTAAGGTCCTAATCTTCCCTCTGATTGAGATGCTCCTCTCTGAGGTAATTCCAAGGCTATTTCCATCCATTACTTCAGATCTTGGCTTGAATGTCACATGATTGAGTCAGATCTTCACATACTAGTCTATAAAATAACACCTTCCCTCCCTACCACACATTCCATCCTCTCTTTGGAATATAATTCCCATAGTTATCATCATCATTTAAAATAATAAACTTCTCTGTTATCTATTGCCTACCATGTCAGAATATTTTCTATAACAGTAGAGTTTGTATGCCTTTCATTGAATAGTATATCCAGTCTTTAAGAAAAGTATCTATAATGTAGGAGCCACTATAAAAATAGTTGTTCAATAAATTCATTCTATACATCATGACTACAAAGGATTTATGTACTTTTTGTTTTTCAACACACTTTAAATGACAAGAAAAACTATATCATGGTTTTTTATCTAAAGCTAAACCTATTATAATAAATACATGCACTATTTTTCTCACTATCTTAATGCATTGAAATGAACCTCTAACTTTCATCTACTTAATAATAGGAAAACAACAAAAATTAATTTCTCAGTTTATTTGAAAAGTTTTCATTAATAAAATATGTCTTCAATGTACACTACCTCAGTTTTGAAGTCATTCATTTGGAATAGCATGTGGAGTAACCCAGCAGATTCAAGAAAATGAATGCAAAAATAAATGGAAATATCATAAAAGAGAGTTTATCACTGTGTTTAGTGTAATATCTATAATACTTTGCTTCTAGATAGTGTATAGAGGAAAATAGGCTTAATATTTTGGAAGTGTAATCACACAAGGATAAGAAATAGCCTGAATAACCCTACTTTTCACTCATAATTGGATTATGCAAAAAATAATTTGGAAACCAATTCATAAAGGATTTGAGAACCTGGATAAGGTCTAGAAACTACATTTTCTTAATCAAAGGGTTCAAAAATCCATGAAACTACAGAAAAAAAAATAAAAAGTAAAATGAAAAGCTGTGGCAGCCATAGGAAATAAAGTTTTAGAATGAAATGTTATAATTTCATCTATAATTGTTGAAAATTTAAATATATGACTTATAGGAATATTTTTAAAAATATATGTCAAAATTATCAGTGCCTTACTGAGAAATCCATAAGAATTACAAACTCAAATGGAAGGAACATTTTGAGTTTCTTCTGATTTGTAGGCATTTAAAAATATTATTGGAATAAGATTGCTAAGTTATATATATAAATTTTTTGGGTAGTATTTGATGTTTGACCTCAGGGTTTCACATATACTTTGCAAGTGTTCCAACACTGAGCTGCACCTTCAGTCCCATCTTTTATTTATTTATTTATTTTTGAGCAAGGGTCTTGCTAAATTTTGCAGAATGCCTCTGGCCTGGAATCTAGAATCTTCCTGCTTCAGCTTCACTGAGTCACTGAAATTAGCGACATGCACTACTGTGCCTGGCTTACAGCTATTCTTAAAAGAATATTTTCCGATTGGATAAAGGTAGTTCTATGCTTATCTCTAAGATAATAGGATGATGGCTTGATTTGGGGCCAAAATAAGGCCTAACTTACTAGTTAACTTTTGTGATAACTGTTTAACATCTGAACCTTCATTGGAAGCACCCAGAATTTCTTTACAGCGACTTTCATCTAATGTAACAAATTAGAATACATGGTTTAGCCAACGAATATATACAATATGTTCCTGAAAACAGAGCTCCTTCAAATCAAGATCCATTATACATTTTCTTGTGGCAGATTTTCACTATGTAGTTCAAGTTCCACTCAGACTTGTGATTTTCCTACGTCAGACTCTTGAATGCTGGGATTATGGGATGTGCCACCATACCTAGCCTCTCACTGTATGAATCTTGATGTTCATTCAGATGATGATGCATATTTTTGTGCAAATAAGACAGACATTGGGAAGCATAAACCTGGATATTTCTTAGAACTCTAAAAGTTATTTGAATTTCTCTTGTCCAATAATTTTTGCCCAAAAACTGTACCTGAATAGATTCTCTAAATTCCTGGGAGTCCTTGCAAGTGTCCAAACAATACTTGCAGTTGTACATGTCAATTTAAAAACAAATAATAACAAAAGAAAAACAATAGCACAAAAAGGGGAAAAAAGTTACATTTTATTATATTTTTTGTTGGAGGGGGAGAAAATTTACAATTATTAGATAAGATGTAATTTAGCATGTAACTTGTCATCTTGATTCTAATTGCAGAGTAAATAGAAAATTAAATCAAAAGTATATTCTGGTACAGAACTAAATAATCCTTCAGAATGCTTGTTAAATGGTGCCCCATTAATATTTTGAAATATTTAACTTTTTACTTGCATCAGATTTTAAATGAATTTTCTTAAGAAAGATAAAAGTAAGTAAAATTTATATGATGTGGGGGTTATTGTATTTGCTTATTTTATGCTATTATCATGATAATGGGTCCTTATTCACTTTGTAATGAGTAATATAGGTAAAGGGCATAGCAAAAGATATCTCCAATAACGATTGCAATAAAGATTGTTATACATTATACTTATATTCAGATATATTTTTAGCACAAGCATATTTGTCATGGTTGAAGTACTCTAAGAGCTTGATTATACAAGACTGAACAAAACTCTGAATCGAGGCTTCCTGGGGTGTTGTGAAAACCTTATATCATGCCAACAACTTTCTTAGCCATTGGAAATAATAGTGAGCAAGTTGAACATTCCTTTAGCGCACTACTAGAGATACAGGAAAGAGAAATAATGTGTTTGTGTTCAAGTAACCCTTATGTACTATCTTAGTGCCGTTTCTCAATGCCTATTCACCTATGTCACAATGTGTATTCATCTTATTTTGTTTCATCATACAGGCATTGTATCATATCACGTCATCAAAAGAAGAAGAGTAGCTACAGTAAAATAAAACATTTGGGAAAGAGAAGGAGGCATAATAGTCACACAATTTTCATTATGGTGTTGTTATGTTTTATCCTTCATTATTTTTAATTGCTTATTGTGCCTAATTTATAAATTAAACTTTAGTATGTTGTTGTTGTTGTTAGGTGCCGTCGAGTCGGTATCCGACTCATAGCGACCCTCATAGGGTTTTCAATGGCTGACTGTTTTGGGATTGCCTTGGGAGTGGATTGCCAGGCCCTTCTCTCATTTTTGCAGTGCTGGGAATTGAACTCGGGACCTCAGAGACTGCAGCGCAGCGCTTTACCCACTGAGCTAAATCCCAGCCCCCAAACTTTAGTATAGATATGCATATATAGGTAAAAACATGGCACTATATGATACTATCCATAGTTTCAGGCATCCACTGAGAGTTTTGGAAGGTATCCTCATAATAAGAGAGGACTGCTATATATAAACGGGAGAAGGACCTCCCAAGGCAATCCTGAAATAGCCAGCCATTGAAAACCCTATGAGGGTCACTATGAGTTGGATACTGACTCGACGGCACCTAAGAAAAACAACTATATATAAGCATGCTGTAAAGTTTTATTCTAATTGATTGTTTTGGAATCATATTTTATACAGTCTTAATAGCTGCTGTCATCCTTTAAATAAAAACACAAAATATGAACTTTTATAAAGATTTTGAATGTAATTTATGTACAAAATCTATAGCATTAATGTGATTTTAAGATTTCCCGTTAGATAAATATTTTCATGGGTTTATCTCAAAATCTGATACATGATAAAATGCATATGCCATTTTTTATTTTGTTACTTTTTTCTGACTCTAACCATTCTAATTATGATTAGTTATTTCAGATTTCAGAAGCTGCCAGAATTAACTATCCATTCTTTTACTAATGGCATAGAGATCTAACAGCTCATAGTTATCTTTGTTCTATCAAGAATATTTTTAAAGTGTTTACATAAAAGTCTAATGAGACACTTCACTTGGAATTAAAGATTGATTTTTAAACTTTTATTTAAAAAGAAATAATTTGTTTTGAAAATATATCCCATTTATATTCTCCAGAGATTTTATTATGATAATTATGAACTGTGCCTTGTATATTCATCTCTAAAATTAAATTCTTTGTAATTAACTGAAAATAATGTGCTGTGGTGTTTTCTAACTATAAAAACAATCAGGTCTCAAAGAATAAAGTACCTCATTAAAGTTGAAATATAATGATCACCTAAATAGTTTTCCAACGGACTAATTTCAATTCATAACTATAACTTTACTACATTAATTACAATAGTCTTATCACATAACAAAAACTAAGCTTTCAGATGCTTATTGCTGACAAGTAGAAAATGATCATATGCTCCTACTCTAATCATGTAGATGCATCAGAGGTCAGAGGAAAATGTTTGGCTATGAAGAGTTACAGTAAAAATGAGGAGAAGGAGATGGTGTTATGACTTGATTAGAAAAAGAAATAACATCAATAGGGGAGGCACATCAGTCCCCAGATCCTAGGACAATAAAGTAGTAAGTAGAAATTTGAACCTTATTTTGTTTTCTCAGATAGAGACTCAATCACCCAAGCAAGATAATTGTCTACTAAACCTTATAGAACAGAAAAATAATATCACCAAAACTACCTTTCAGGTTTCATCTGGGTGACCCCAAATTGCGTTTGCAGTATACAGTCAACAATCACAAGTAAAAGCAGATCAGCACATCTGAAATCTCCCTGCTCATTCTTTTCTCCTCAGCATTTCAGTATTTTATAACTAACTAAATAAGACAAAATACTTCAGAAGGGGGCTGACTATAAGGAGAAGGCAAAAAGAGGTATCCCAAGAATCAAACCTCTGATATTTCTCCAGGTACTTGTTATTAACAACAGCAACAACATTTGAACTATACAAATGAAAAGTGTTATGTTAATGTATAATTAATTGATAGGCAAAAGAGTAAAAACCGAAACAAAAACAAACTTGTTCTCATCTTAGTCTGGGAGTATAAATTCTCGAAAAGGACATCCTTCCCTATAATTACAATTTAAACTTAGAAAAAATATAAAAAACAAAATGCTGAAATGTTAAACAAAAACTGGAAAATTTCAGAAAGCAAATTTGGAAACATAGCTCTCAAAGAGAAAGAGAATTTTACTTTTCTTCTTTTACGTATTTAAAAATTTTTTCACATTCTCTGAATAGAACAGGTGTCTATGTGGGAGAACAGACAGATAAAATTACAACAGAACTCTTAATCTCTCTGATCACAGAATAAACCTCTGGGCAGAACAGTATTGGAAGACTCTCTGAGGAAAGAATACTTGAGAACATGATTCCCTAATTTTGTGTTTGAACTCCCACAAATATCACTCCGTGTGTACCTGGGAACTACTTGTGTAAGGAGAAGACTAAAAAGAAGCATAAAAAGTCTGTAGAACTGAGGGGAGTTTTAAACCACCAGTAGAATCCCAGAGATTTGCATCTGACTGAACTGGGTTGAAATCTTGGCCCATAGAAAAAGAGAAAAAACATGTGGTCAGAATCTCCCTAAGCCCACCACTTGATAAAATCAAATCTGCATAATTCTCTAGAGAATTGTAGTAAGACTCAAGTCTACACAATATAACAATGAAGATATTGAAGATATTTTCTATAAATATATGATATAGCAAAGATCAAGAATATGAAATTAATACTCAGGTGAAAAAAATCAATAAGAATCATGTTCAAGATGATCCAAGTATTGAAATTATCGTCTAAATATTGAAAGACGCTGCTATAATCATTCAATGTGTTGATAGAAAATATACTTTAAAACAATGAAAAGATAGAAATTTTCAGGAGAGAAGCCAAAACTAGACAAAGACTCAAATGAAAATTTTAGATTTCCTGTAATCCCAGCGGCTTGGCAGGCGGAGGCAGAAGGATCGCAAGTTCGAGGCTGGAGGCAGTCTGAATAATTCAGTGAGACCCCGTCGAAAAAAGTAAAAAAAAAAAAAAACAACAATGGGCTGAGGGTTGTAGCTCAGTCTTCCAGCACTTGCAGAGCATGCAAGCATGAGGCCCTGGGTTCAACCCCGAGTACTGCAAAAAATAAATAAATAAAATAAAAAAGTTAGATTTGAAAGGGAAAATAATAATTCAAAATAACCCTACATGATGTTCTCAATAACTAACTGCAGATGACAGATTTTAAAAAAGTCAATGAAGTATAGGATAAAAGGACATAAAGAAAAATACTATAAACTACATGTGCTATTGAACAATGTCAAAATATCTAACAATAATAAAGTTGTGTTACAGGAAAGAGAAGAAAAAATGGACAAATACTTAACTAAATAATGGCTAAATTTATCTTAAAATTTGTGCCTGACATATATTTATTGATTCAAGAAGCTCAGGAAACCTCAAGCAGAATAAACTAAAGAAGTGATAATAAGTGCGGCAGAAGCAGAATGTTATTAAACAAAAATAAAGAGAGCAAAGCTGAAAGCAGCTAGATAAAAGTCCAACCATACATTTCAACAGCAACTTAAATGACTGCAGATTTTTTGTGGCATGTTATGAATGCCAGAAAACAGTTGAAAAACACCTTTAAGATACTGAAAGAAGGAATACATAACAACTGAGAAGCCATAATTCTAAATTCAGCAAAACAATCAAAAGTGAAAATGAGATGAAGATAAAAGAACTAAGATACTTTGTAACCAGAACATCTAAACTCAAAAGTATGTTCTTCAGAATGAAGGAATGTTATTGGAAAAAAAAACAGGGCAAATTAAAGGAAATCAAGTAAATGTCTCAAAGAGATCTGCATTCCCATGTTCCCTGCAGCATAATATACAACAGATAAGCTATGGAATCAACTTAAGAGTCTTCAATGGATCAATGCTTAAACAAAATGTAGTGAGTACATACACATATCTACATACATTTTACACCCCCCCCACACACACAAATACTATTCAGCCTTAAAAAGAGGGAAATCTCTTTTCTGTGAGAATATAGATGCACTGGAGAATATAATAGTAAATGAAATGAGCCAGGCACAGAAAGACAAATAGGGCATAATTTCTTTTATGTGGAATCTAAAAGAGTAAAACTCACAGGGACAAAGAGTAGAATAGTGGTTACCAAGGGCAGAAAAAAGGGGAAATAAAGAAATGTGGGTCTAAGGTAAAAAATTGTAGTTAGGCAATATTAACAATTTCTGGGGACATAATATTTGGCATGATGACTGTAGTTAATCTTGAAATTTGCTGAGAGTAGATCTCAAATGTTCTCATCACATATGCACAATAAATATGCAATGTAATGAATATGTAAATTAGTTTCATCGTTATAATTATTTCACAATGAATACATATACCAATAGATCACTTTATATACTGTAAATATATGCGACTTTTATTTGTCAAATATCTCAATAAGGGTGAAAAAATAGGGGGAATGAGATTTTTAGTAATGAAAGAAAAACTGAAATACAAAAAGTGCTAAATAACAGAAATATGCTAAAAGTTGTTTTCTTCTCTTAAATATTTTAAAACATATATGAAAATTTACATCTGGATCTGTGGCCCATTCCTATAATCCAAGTGACTATGAAGGCCGAGGCAAGAGGATCACAGATTTAGGAGCTGGGGGTGTAACGGCGTGATAGAGCACTTGCCTACCACAAGGCCCTGGGCTCAATATCCAGTACCCCCCCACACACACACACAATAAATAAATTTTAAAAATGAAATTTGTATGACTAAAGTTAAAATTATAACATTATCTGCTGATGTTTTCAACATATTTGAATATTATGTATGGGAAAACTCACAAAAATTTAGTATAGGCAGGAAGAAAGGATGGTTTGGTTGTGGCATTTCTTTTCCTTGCATGATATATTAAAATATTAATTCCAAAAAGACTGAAAAGTTAATATGTATGTTGTGATTCTTTGGGCAATCCTTAAAAAAAAGTAAAAGAAATAATTATTAAAATCAGTAGATAAGAATGTATCATTAATATTATTCAAATAACTCCCTACTCCCCCAAATAAACCAAAATGGGAAAATAAAAACAAAAAGAGGAAAAAAATTAATAAAATTAAAGATAAGTTTAATCATGTTAATAACTATGTTGTTGTTGTTGTTAGGTGCCGTCGAGTCGGTATCCGACTCATAGCGACCCTCACAGGGTTTTCAAGGGTTGACTATTTAGGGATTGCCTTGGGAGTGGATTGCCAGGCCCTTCTCCCATTTTTGCGGTGCTGGGAATTGAACTTGGGTCCTCAGAGACTGCAGCGCAGCACTCTACCAACTGAGCTATATCCTAGTATTCATATTTTAAATACTTCAAATAAATATCACAGACTGATAAGGTGGTTGAAAAAGCATGATTCAATTGTGCTATATAAAATGGTTCATAGTATAGTTGGAGAACCAGAAGTTGATTTTTAAGTAACATTCCTAGCAAAAATAATCAAGATTCCATCTTGGTGGTGGTGAAGTGAGTACACCAAAGCATAGACCTCCACCCAACATTTGGTGTGAATTTTAAGGTTTATGATATTATGCATACCAGAAGATATGAAAAGCTTTCTGTAGTATCACAGGATTACCAAACTGATACAAAAATGGCTTGACAGAGAACAGAAAACAGACTTTGCAGGACTTTGAAAGAGATTATGGGAGAAGGACCTTGGTGAAGGTTTCTGAGTAGGGGACAGATTTATAAGATCTGAGTCTTCCACTGATATCAAGGTAGGAAGTGCCTAGGCCTCCTTATCAACTTGTCCCAAGTGTTGGGCAAAAGAGAGAGGTAAAGCTTAAAAGTTGTCAATGGTCAGATATCAGAAAATGGAGTTGTACACTATTATAATTCTACCTTGATGTTGGACTCATGGCTAAAATATGTCCTTTATTTATTAAATTGAATATAAATTTGTTTAAATAATTCATGATGGTAATCTATAAAGCCTCTAGCCTGAGAACTATAAAGACGGCAAAATTGTATTTAATACCTCATCCAAGATTCTACTAACAGATATCGTTACTGTTAAGTGCCATGGAGTCAGGTCTAAATCATAATGACCCTAAGTACAACAGAATGAAACACTCCTGACATTGTGCAATGCCCAACACTACTGTCAGTGCTTCTCTGTTATTCATAGGATTTTCAATGATGGTTTGTTCCTGGAGGGGATTGCCATGTCCTTCTCTCATTTTTGCTGTGCTGAGGATTGAACCCAGGGTGTCAGAGCATGCAGAGCAGAACTCTACCAATTGAGCTAAGTCCCAGCCCAGCACTGGACATTATGAAAAATGAAATCAGTCTCTTTGTTACTATTAGATGTATCTGGAACTCTTCAAATGTCAATGTCATGAAAAACAAAAATAAACAAATAAACAAACAATAAAATCAGGAGGGATACCTTAGATTAAGAAGCTAAATGTATATGTCAATTTATTGCTCTTGTTTAGCTTTAGGTTTTCAGATTTATAGGTAGGTAGATAAATGATATAGATGTATAGATATGAGGGAGCAACTGGACAAATGGGTATGTTATATCTCATAATATCTTATCAATATTAACTATTTTGGACATAACATTGGTAATATGGAGCAGTACAAAAATGTATTTCTTAGGAAACACACTCATTGCAATATTTAGAGGGAAATATTTTGATGTCTTCCCTGTTTTTAAATGTAATTTACAAAGTATATCTGATAAATATATAAACACATTTATATGTAGAGAGAGACATGATGGAAATGAGTAAGGTAGAGGTTGTAGCTAAGGGTATATGATGTCCATTGTTCTTGTCTTAACTTTTTGTAGGCATGAAATTTTATAAATACAATAGGGAATGCCACAGCCATTTCTAGCCATATTGTCTGACAAGGTCCGGATATGGGGAAAGAGGTTCAAGGAACTCATCTTCCAAGAAATGGATGGGGATGAAGAAAAGGAAAATGTGCTTTTTGCTTTCTAGGAATAGGATTACTGCTTTTAATTATTATGATTACTAATACTCATAACTAATATTGTATTAAACTCTAATGAAACAAATGCTGAAAGAATGACACGAATGAGGGAATTTGTAAATGAGTTAGAAGTAATGACCTCCAATTGTAAAGGTTATGTGGACAATACTTTAGTTAAAGCTGACCAGCAACTTCCACCCTGGAACCCAAACATTAAGTGATTTATGCTTCAGCTGCAACAGGCTGAGTTGTTAGCCCCTACTTGGACTAAAGTGGCCCCACCTATGATACAGAGAAAATATAGAACAATCAAAAGAATACACAGGCCTGTTCCCACAGTACAAAAGCCTCCTTGACAATTTTAACACAGAGAGGTGCTTATCTAAGGCAGACCTTGGTTCCCAGTTAGAGAAAAAGAGTAAAGGCTGCTGTTCTGGTCAGCCTGACTCTCTACTGCCTTACATAGAAACATATAAGGGATTAAAATGATAAATAAGGATAGAATCCAAAATACCCTACAATAGCTTATCATTTATGAAAAGCCTGGGAAAAGACAGACCTTCCAGGTGCTTGTTATCTTAACACAGAAAAGTTTATGCTTTAAACCATGGGCTATTATGACTATTAGGTGTGTGTAGAACTGCACGTATTCTTACTACTTGCATGACCTAAGCCTAAAAAAGACTGTATAAAAAACTGAGATGTCCAAACAATAAATGGAACAGATCCACATAGCCTCTAAGCTGTTGTGTTTCTGTTACCCACCGTGGCTGACTCCTCACCAGCCTTTGGGAAACCCTGGATCCTTAGACTGTAGTTATGGGACTGTGGCAAGAGAACATTTGTTTTATTTATTTATTTTTTTTAATTTTTAGAAAAGGGTATATAAGTTATATTCTAAAATATTTCAAAATTAAATTTTAACAAAGGAAAATTAGACTATAAAGAGTAAGATTACCAGTAAGGGCAGTTTGCTGTTGTTGTTGTTAGGTATGGGACTCATAGCAGCCCCACATACAACAGGCGAAACAGTATTGTTAGCATTTCTCTGCTATTCATAGGGTTTTCAATGGCTGATTGTTTTTTGGGACTGGGTTGCCAGGTCCTTCTCCCATGCCTACAGAATCTGGAATTCCCAGGTGGTCTTTCATCCAAGTACTAACCAAGACTGACCCTGCTTCCCTTCCCAGATCTGATGGGATTAGATGCCACAGTGGAGGATGTAGGCAAGGGCAGTTTAGAGGCTTCTATAAATAACAAAAGTGTAAGATGATAGTGGTAGGTTCTTAGTGTAGGAGATGGGAATTACTCAGATTCAGGCTGTATTTTAAAAGTGCCAGACTCTGCACTTGGGCAGAGTTAATGTGTATAAATAAGAACATGAAAAGCACACAAGATGTATCTTAACAATAAGGTGAATTGTTGTTGTTATTGTTGTTAGGTGCTGTCCAGTCAGTCCAACTTATAGCAACTCTATGTACAACAAATGAAACACTGTGCCATGCCCAGCTCTAGTGTCAGTGCTTCTCTGGCATTCATAGGGTTTTCAATGGCTAATTTATTTTTGAGATTAGGCTGCCAGGTCCTTCTCCCAAGCCTAAAGCACCAGATATTCCCTGGAGTTCTCCCATCCAAGTACTAACCAGGCTCGACCCTGCTTAGCTTGTGAGATCTGATGGGATGGAATGCCACAGTGGTATGGCTGCAGAAACAGGGTGAACAGTATGTCTTAATTCAGAGAGACAACATAAACAGAAGAGTAATTGAAGAGGAGAGACCTGTGTATCTGAAATTCATTCAGGGAAGACTCAAAGGCAATTAGGTATATGAAGCTAGAGATTGGGATAGATGTTTTGGCTGAATCCAATATCAATTTATCAATATTAAAAATCTGGGACTAGCTGATGCTATCAGTTTTCAACACTGACTGCCCATTAAATTCACTTGAATAATTTTAATGGGTATTTATAACCAAGTTCTACCACACCAATTAAATTTGGATCTATGGGGAAGGAATTGGACATTTGTATGTTTTAAAGCTCATTGAGTATTATGCTTATATAGCCCTGATTGGAAAACTACTAACTTAGATAGTGGGTAAAGAAAGAAAAAAAAATCCAAGGTTTATATCCTAGGGCACACCAATAATTATAATCCATAGGGAAAGAGAAAACTGTAAAGAATAACATCTGAAGGAGAAAGCAGAGGTGAGGGAAAAATCAAGAAAATATGCTAAACTAGAAACCAAGAGGAGAAAGAATTTCAGTAATAATTCTGAAAGACTGAATGAAATAAACTAAGACATTTCATCATGACTGGATAAAGTGAAAGTCCTTAATTATCTCCACAGAAGTGGTTTGTAAGATTTTGCTAAATGGAATGTTTGGGACATACGCCTAATTGGAATGGACTATACAGAAGACTTGGGAGACAAGTTGAGAAAGGAAATATTGAGAAACTCATTTTACTTTGTGACTTTTCTGTAAAGAATGAAGAAATGATATATTAGCTCTGTGGAAGTGTATTGCTGCAGTGATACTTTATACATGTAGGGTAGGCATGTATACATCTTTTTATGTATATATTTTATGTATACATTTTATTGGAGTTATTTAAAAATTTTTATTTTCCAGTGAAAATGTTTGGAACAGCAGTAGTATTCTTTGTATAATGAAGAACTCATAGGACATACTACAGAAAGTAAGAGATGATCTATATACTCTTAACAATTAAAGGATTCCAGAGGATGTGGGCATTTGTGAAGTATAGGTAGTAGGTTATATAATGGATTGGTGATGTAGTTCTTACTTTCTGAGACAACAAACAATACCTAAAACAGAGATGGGGAGAAGAGACAGACTTCAGGAAAGATGAGGAATTCTTACCTCAGAGAGTGGGATACAACCTATTAACTGGGCACTGAGATTCTCATCTATTGCTAATGTCAAGTAGCATGTTTTCTTCCAATCAGCTTATGTGACATTCCTGTGGTTTAAATAGATTTGACATTTTCCATGAGTGGTAGAGAGGGTTTGCAGAGATGGTAGTTGATATGTTGCATAGCATTTGGGAATGTTATCACACTAATGACTAGTGTAATCTCAGCTACAAAAGAAGATAAAATCAGAGGAATTGATATAGAAAATTTGAATGGACAATTAACTAAATTTAATGATGAGTTACAAGAGTTTTCAGCAAGGGAAAACATAATAGAGCTAAGGAGTTAGGAAATGGTAACTAGAGGATATGGTTTGAAATTAAGATTTTTAGAAATGATTATTTGTATTTTAATGTTCATAGAATCATTATTCATAGAAAAAATATGAAAAAGCAAAATATCCATTATATGAAATGTCCAATATAAATAAATTTATAGAAAAAGAAAGTATATTGGTGGTTGCCTAAAGCTCAGGGGGCTGCAGCTGTACCACTGTGACTTTCTGTTCTCTCAGATCTTGGAAGCTAAGCAGGGTTGGGCTTAGTTAGTACTTGGATGGGAGACCACCTGGGGACACCAGATGCTGTAGGCTTGGAGAAGGACGCTGCAACCTACTCCCAAAAAAATCATCTGCCATTGAAAACCCTATGAATAGCAGAGAAGCACTAACAATAGTGTTTTGCCTGTTGTACTTATAGTGGCTATGAGTTGGACACTGAATTGACAGCACCTAACAAAAACAAAGGGCTGGGATTTAGCTCAGTTGGTAGAGTGCTGCTCTGCAGTCTCTGAGGACCCAAGTTTGATTCCCAGTACTGCAAAATGGGAGAGGGATGTGGCAACCCACTCCAAAGGCAATGCTGAAACAGCCATTGAAAACCCTATGAGGGTCGCTATGAGTGGGACCCGACTCAACTGCACCTAACAACAATAACAAACAACAACAAAAGCTTAGCGGGCTGGGATTTACCTCAGTTGGTAGAGTGCTGCTCTGCTCTCTGTGAGGCACTGTGTTCAACCCCTAACACTGCAAAAATGGGACAAGGACCAGTCAGCCTACTTCCAAAACAATCCTGAAATAAGAAGCCATAGAAATCCTATGAATAGCAGGGAAGCGTTAACAGTGCTGAGCATGGCATAGTGTTGGGGAATGTTTTGTTCTGTTGTACATAGGGTCACTATGAGTCAGACCTGACTACAGGGCACATAGAAACAGCAGGACTTAGGGTGGAGGGTACTAGTGTAGTCACTTCCATGGAATATGGGGTTTCTAAGAGACAAAAATGTTCTAAAATTGATAGACATAATGGATATGAATCTGTGAATATTTTGAAAACTATTGAACTATTTAAATGGGTGAATAGTATAGTATTGTTGTTGTTATGTGCTGTCAAGTATGGTCTGACCCATAGTGACCCTGTGTACAACAGATGAAACACTCCCGGAAATTGTGCCATGCCCGGGACTATTGTCAGTCCTTCTCTGCTATTACAAATATTTTTAACCGCTGATTGTTTCAGGAGTGGACTGCCAGGTTCTTCTCCCCAGCTTGCAGCACCTGGTACCTTGCAAGATGGGCAGGATCAAATGCCAGGGTGCTATGGCTGCAGACTAGCATAGTATTCAAATTGTATATTAATTTCTGTTCAAATAATAAATACAATGAAAGTAAACAATAGAAAGTGTATGTGTGATGGAAAGTATTCAATCTAATAAGAGTATGGTAAAAATTAAGTAACTTGGACTTCATGCATAATTTAATAGGTTTGTGAGAAGTCAATTTTGGGAGGCAGGAGCTCTATGTTGTTGTTGTTGTTAGGTGCCATGGAGTCGGTATTCGACTCATAGCGACCCTCTATACAACAGGGGAAACACTATGGCCAGTGCTTCTCTGCTGCTCATAGGGTTTTCAATGGCAGATTGATTTTTGGAGTGGGTTGCTGGGTCTGTCTCCCAAGCGTATAGCACCTGGTGTTCCCAGGTGGTCTCCCTTCCAAGTACTAACCAGGCTCGACCCTACTTAGTTTTCAAGATCTGATGGGATTGGATGCCACAGGGCTACAGCTGGGGAAACTCAGGAGCTCTATAGTTGTACTTTAATGGAAAACTTTTCAAGTTCCAAATATTTATACATTAATACTATTTATTGACTTTTGGATACAATGGATTTTTAAATGTGCTAATGAAGCAGCATGAGAAACCTAAAATACTTTGAGAGACAAAGAATCTCAGGTAAAATTTAAAAAAATATTAGCTAATAGATCAACCTGAGGAAAAACATGTCCTCTCATGGTCTGACTGACCTTTACCCTTTGTTCTCCTGAAGTTATATAGTTTATAGCAGGATGGAGGTCGTCATACCTTATTTGGACTAATAACATGTCTAAAGTCTATGTGACCATGTGCAAGTGAGCTAAGCAATATTTTAAACTAAGCTAAGATAGTTGCCCTGGTTATAGGGGGCAAGGACAGGCAGGAAGAAGTTATTAGTCAGGTGAGATAAGTAGTGAAGGATGCAAGGAGAAATGTGAGAGGGCCTCCTACTTACACAGTGTGATAACTTTAACAAGCAGTGTTCACAGCTGGGAACGTTAAGCTCTAACAAATACAGTCTAACTGAAACAAATTTTAGTTTTGACAGAAAAACTTTTTATAAACTTTTTTTCATTTTTCCTCAACACTACTATTAATACTGCTTTTTGTTTAACTACCGATGTTCCGGGGTAATCTATATAATGAGTAGTGTTTAGATTCAAGATTATGCAATATTAACTAATTTCTTAAATAATAATTACATACTAATGATTCAAAATTTCCTTTCTAGTAATTTGAAGCATTGTTGTTATTAGGTGCCATTGAGTAGAGTCCAACTCATAGTGACTCTCATAGGTTTTTCAATGGCTGATTGTTTCAAAATTGCTCCGGGAGTGGATTGCCACAGCCTTCTCCCATTTTTGCAGTGCTGGAGATCGAACCTGGGTTCTCAGAGAGTACAGCACAGCACCCTACCAACTGAGATAAACTGCAGCCACATTTAAAACATAAAATCACAAAATTTAACTAAATCTAGATCACCTTCATCAGGCTTCACAATAGAACTACATAAATAATCTCCATATCATCTTTGCCAGCAGTAATTTTTTTAATAATTTAGCATAACATGGTAACATCCTAGTTATCAAGCAGAATATTTGTTGTTTAATATGTCCTTTTCTTTTGTGGTACTGGGAGTTGAACTTAGGGCCCCAAACTTGCATGCTTTGCAAATGCTGTACTACTGAGTTGCAACTGGAGCCCTTTTCACATAAGAAGCTTTCATACATTATCTAAAGGAAAAATTCCATGTCTACTCTCAATTTTGAAATAGCTTCAAATATTTGAAGACAAATAAAATGTCTATCCTTAGTTGGTTTTTCAGAGTAAAAACAGTATTTCAAAATGTCACTCAAACTAATTTTGATATGCCTTAATATGAACTTAGACACCGTTGACTATATTCACTTGCTTATTAATCTAGCTTTCTTTTCATTAAGTAATGTATCCATATATCCCCTTGCATTCATCCAAACATTCAGCCATGTTCCACACATGGACTTTCTATTAAAAAATTCTGGTTAAATGAATAGGTATGCCAAGTAACGAGGTCACAAAATGTATAACCATTTGATTTTGTGTGGGAGATATGTCATACCAGGCAGTCAAACCCAGAGCCTCACACGTGCTTTGCAAGAGCACTACCACTGAACTGCATCCACAGCCCATTTTACTTTTTATTTTGAGATAGTGTTTCACTAAATTATTCAGGCTACCTCCGTCCTCAAACTTGAGATTGTCCTGTCTCTGCCTCATGAGTTCTTGAGATCATAGTCGTGTGCTACTGTGCATTGCTTAACATAAATATTTCTTTAAGTAAAGCAGCTGCTTACTAAAAGATTTTTGGTCACAGACTGCTTTCTTCTGACAATCAAATGTCAGTGTCTACCACAGGGTAATTACATGATTAGTGTTAATATGGGCCTACAAATTGATTACATTTACTTTGAACCAAATGTTGTAATATACACAATGTAATAAATCTCATCATGTCATTATTAGTCATATAGTTGATATAAAGGAAAACATAAAATATCTATGAATTTACTGTCTTAAAAAAGTATCCTCTGATTTTTATGACTTCTCATTGTCCACTATTGATTTGTTTATCCACGATTACTTAATGTATTAGTTTTATTTTAAGAATAAAAAATTCAAGCATAAGTGAAAATAAAGAGATTTTTCCAGGTGCCACTAGTTTAATCACAGCTTCCAGGGAGACTGAGGCAGGAGGGTCATAGTTTCAAGGCCAATGTTCACTCTGCACAAATTAGTGAGGCTCTATCTCAAAAATGACAATCCCGAAGCACTCAGCCATTGAAAACCCTATGAGGATCCCTATGAGTCGGATACCAACTCTACGGCACCTAACAACAACAACATCTCAAAAATAAAAAACTAAAGGGGCTGGGGGTGCAGTTTGGTGGTGGGGCCCTTGCCTAGCATGTGCAAAGCCCTGGGTTCAACTTCTAATACTAAATAAAAATAAATAACTAAATAAAAGAAGTAAATGAAGTAGGATCATAAGTGCCCAGGTTTATATTGTCTTTTTCTTCTTTTTAGGTGCCCTCAAGTTGGTGTCCAACTCATAGGGGCCCTATGTACAACAGGTGAAACACTATTATCAGTGCTTCACGGTTAATCATAGGGCTTTCAATGGCTGGTTGCTTTTTGGGAGTGGGCTTCTGTGTTCTTCTCCCAAGCCTGCAGCACCTGGTATTCCCAGGCGGTCTCTCATCCAAGTACTAACCAGGCCTGACCTTGCTGAGCTTCCAAGAACTGATGGGATCATATGCCACAGGGCTATGGCTGCAGGGCCAGGTTTATAGTACTCACTTTTAGTAATTATCAAGTCATCATCAATACAGTTTCATTTATATGTGTAATGACTAATTTCCTCCAATCATTTCATTTCATTCAAATCTGAGAATATATTACTAAGTGTTAAGAACTTAAAAGTAACACACTATGTTTTCTCAATTAAAAAGTAACGAGAACATAGTATCATAAGTTTTCTTTTCCTTAAATATGTATTTATCATGTAGATGTCAAATGTCTTAATTCTCCACCTATGATTTTAATATTTTATTGAAGCTAAAGTAATGTCCACCCATTGTTGTTGGTTAATAAATTGCTGTATGTTCTTTGAATATATGGCTTCTCCATCTATTTCTTACATGTTGTAACCTTCAGTTGTTCCAAGTTGTCCTCCTTATGATGCTATATGTCATCACAGCAAGCAAGAAAGAGAATTAACACAGTTTGGTAGCAAAATGTAAGTTAATACCTTATGTCATGTAATTATGAAAGCAGCATCCCATCATCTTTGCAATATTCTACTGATTAAAAGCAAATCACAATTCTTTTCCTCACTTAAGCAGAGAGCATTACACAAAGACATAAATATGAGACATCAGGTTTATCTGTGGTATATCTTGTAGTTGGTTTTTCTTGGACCAGAAACATCATATCTACCTACCTACTAGCATTTATGCCTGCAGCGGTAGCCCTGTGGCATCCGATCCCGTCAGATCTTGGAAGCTAAGCAGGGTCGGGCCTGGTTAATACCTGGATGGGAGACCGCCTGGGAACACCAGAAACTGTAGGCTTGGGAGAAGGACCTGGCAAACCCCTCCCAAAAATCAATCTGCCATTGAAAACCCTATGAACAGCAGAGAAGCACTGACAATAGTGTTTCCCCTGTTGAACAAAGGGTCGCTATGAGTCAGATACAGACTCGATGGCACCTAACAACAACAATTAGCATTTACACTTACCTTTGAAAACCCTTTTTACTTCTTTGCATTTACCAGCTAATAAACCCTTTATTTTTGCTTTTATAATACTTCTTGGAATTTCTATTTATACATAATATGCTTCATTTACCTTGCCCGTAACAACAGCAGCATTCTCTTACAGATTAAATATCTATATAAATCAACTTCTTCAAAACTATTTTCAAATCTCAATTTTTCAGCAAAGCCTAACCTGGCCACTCTACTTAATAGTGCAACCTGCTTCCAGCACTGCTTGTACTCATAATCTACCTTCCTCTTCTCCATTTTCCTCCCAATGAAATTTATAACCTTGTAACATACTCTGTAATTTCCTTTTTAATTATATTTATTGCATAATATGGCCCAAGAAAATGCTAGCTCCAAGAGGATAGACACCTTATTTTTACTCATTTGTTTGGTCACTAATATTTTGCAAGCATATGGTATACTCTATGACATATAATAGTCATTCAAAAACATATGATGATTGAATGAATACATAAGTGAATGAGCATGTGACTCATTTGAGCACAATGAGATTAGGCTGCCAGAGTTAAATTGAAGTGTTTTCCCAGGCTCGAGAGGTTTAGGCAGGAAGACCATGAATTTGAGGCTGGTCTAGGCTAAATAAGACTCTGCATCAAGAAAAAAAAAAAAAAAAAAAACAGTTCTGTATTCTTGTCACCAGGTTTAGTGGTGTTATACCCCAACACCTGCACTGAGATGTTTCCCTTCTTGGGACATCCACTCAAGGGAGATGTCAGGTCCTTGACTCCTTACCAAAAAGGAATTTTAGGAAGAATCAGTAGGAGACTGAAGCAGTTTGAAGTTAGAAGGTAAGGGAAGGGAACAGTACTTGCTTCAAGGTGAGTGGGGGCATCTAGAGAGAGGTGCTCCTAGGTGTTGTCTTCACAAAGGGTCTGTGTATATTTCTGGACTTGTGAAGTGACATTGCTCAATGGGGTCCCAGCAGGTCTCTGGTATAGATATACAGATTGGAAAAGGAACGTTGTTAAAATGCATAGGCTGGGATATTTGAGGAAATTCCTACTATATCTCTTAAGGAAATTACCCAGGTCTGTCAACTTTAATTATAGTCTATAATCTGGTTTGGTGAGATTTTTAGTTAAGCACTGGTTTCTATGCAGGCAGTTCTCAGGGTAGCTTCTCTTCTTTTGGTTGTGGTGGAATTCTCAGCTGATAAGACCCAGACTAGACCCCAGGATGAGAGAATCTTTTCCTTCCCATGTCCCACAAATTTTCATTTTCCCTGTCCTTCTATCCTGCCTCAATCTGATTTCTGATTTTATTGAAATAGCTATGGAATTATTGCCTGCAGCCATAGCCCTGTGGTATCTGATCCCATCAGATCTCCGAAGCTAAGCAGGGTCGGGCCTGGTTAGTATCTGGATGGGAGACCACCTGGGAACACCAGGTGCTATAGGCTTGGGAGACAGACCCAGCAACCCACTCCCAAAAATCAATCTGCCATTGAAAACCCTACGAACAGCAGAGAAGCACTGACAATAGTGTTTCCCCTGTTGTATAGAGGGTCGCTATGAGTCGGATACCGACTCGACGGCACCCAACATCAACAACAACAACATGGAATTATTAGGAGACCAAGCACCTCTCTCTCTCTCTCTCTCTCTCTCTCTCTCTCTCTCTCTCTTTCTTACTGAACTAGGGATTAATTATCTTTTTAGAATAGCATCACTTTTTAGGTCAATGTACTTATTCCATGAAGTATTTGCTATACTTTACTTTCTGAAAAGTCTTCACTAATAAAAGTGGCTTTGGCCAAAGTAAAACTTCAACAAGGGCCTGGGTTTTAACTCGGTTGGTAGAGCTTTGCTCTGTACTCTCTGAGGCCCTGAGTTTGATCCCCAGCACTGCAAAAATAGGAGAAGGATGTGCCAATACACTCCTGAAGCAATTCCAAAACAATCAGCCATTGAAAACTCTATGAGTAGCAGAAGCACTGACAATAGTGTCAAGCATTGTCAGGTAGTGTTTCATCTGTTATATATAGGTTCTGTATGAGTCAGACCCAACTCAAAGGCACCTAGCAAAGTATTTTTTGTTGCTGTTTGGTTGTTTTCGTTGTTGCTATTGTTCTTTGGGGATTATTCATGTTGTTGTTGTTCCTCATAAATTCAAGATAGACTTTAATAAATAGATCTTATCCTAAGATCTATTTAAATTTATGTACAAAGAAATATCATTTTCTTAGACCAGGTTCCAGAAAAAATACAGTCCAATTAGAACTTTTTGACTGATGCTTTGGTGTTGAGGGTAGCGTTGGTGAGAAAAAGAGAACTGAGAAGCAAAAATCAGAATATACCACCGATAATAAAATTTTAACAAGTACAGCTCATTGTTCTATTTTCCAGGATGTATTCTAGTATAGTCTACTGTTTTGTAAGATAGTGTTTTCAGAGTAGAAGGAAGGAATAATTATCTATTTGCTTCCATATTTTAGTGGCGAGTTTACCTTGCTAGGTGTCATTCTGGACAAATCTGGAAATTTTGCTTATTTTGCATAGTTGCCACAGAAATCAGATCCAAGACACCAGTGAAATTCTCTGAGATTTGTGCCAGCAGCACTCAGTTCTTTGTCATTCTGTACTGGACATACAGTTGGGGATCAGAATTGGGATGAATTTGTTTAAATGTACAGCAAGAGGAAATTTTAGTGTCTCCAAGTTCACAGACAATATGGGCTGGATGCCTGTTTCAAGGGAGGCTGATTGTTTCCATAAATGATATGGAGGAAAAAGGTCAAGTTCCTCAGAGAACCACCAGACAGTGTCACTCTCAATAAGGCCACCATCAAATACTGCTGATGAAGGTCATAGAGTGCTATCTGTAGCCCAAAAGAATTCTCATCAGTATCCAGGGATGATCATCAGTAGCATCAAATGGAAAATCATTGCCAAATAAATCCATGCAGTTAAACAAGATCCAGTGCATTCATGTGAACTAAAAATTCCCTTCATTGTTATAATTTCTCATTACGAGACTGACCAAAGTCTAATTATTTTAGTAATATTTATTTTTAGAGATCAACATTAATCACATAAAGTGTTGCAATATTTATTGGGGGTGTTCTGTCATTTTGCTTTAGGCAAAAATGAAAACATTATTTAAGCATGGCCAATTTCATGTGGCAACATAAACTAGAGTTGCCTTAACCAGATTACTTTATTTGCCTCCACTTTAAGACAACTCACACTCTTCGAATTCTTAAAGCTGAAAAGAGAACATGAAAAACTTTCAAAAGTTGGTGAACTTATAACTGGACAATTAGGGTCTATGCTCACTGCTTTAGTTTCCTTGTATTTTAAATGAAATTTAAGAAACAGAAATTGGTGGAGGAAAAATGGATTTATTTACAGTTTGGCCAAACTAGGAAGAGAAAATAGTTCTAAAAATTCTCTTCAACTTCCTGTAGCAGTGCCCTATCTTTTATAAGAAAGATGAAATCAAAAGCTGAAACACAAGGACATATGTAGATTTAGCTGCTAGGAAGGTTACCTTGAACCACTTCTAAAATCTTTAGGGAAGGAGATTCCCCTCTTGGCTCAAAGATTTTAGAATCTCCACATGGAGTCTCTGTGGAACTTCAATTCCTTCTGGGACTTTTTAGCAAGGCATCTCCTAGATCTGATGTTTTTACATTTAATCTCCTGCTTTCCCATTTAGGTCATAGGATTCCAAGCTCTGTATACCTACTATCTCTACATTAACTCTATTCTGTTTCAGGGCACAGCTCCATGTATTTATGATATAGACATATTAAAATTCGTGATTCTGATTTGATCTTTGCTTGCTCCTGCCTCTGCTATTTAAATCTGAACCTTTTTGTTCCTACCTGATTAGCATTCTTTATTGTGGTTTCTAAGAACAACATGCATATTAGGAATATATAAAATGGCAAGTTTTTGAAGAGTTTACAGCAGAACACAAGAGACAAGGATGGAAATCGCCTTAATACAAATGCTAAGTATGTTCATGAAAGCACAAACATTACTTAGACAGAAGTGTTCCGTCCTGCTGAGAGCAGCAAGGAAACTGTTCCTCAATTCTACTCCCTCTCTTTGCTCAATTCACACTTGTAATTCCTGAAGCATCATCTTGTGCTTCCTCTTTTCTCTTCAAAACACAATCACCACTTTCTCCTGTCACATTTTCAGATGAGAATTAACTCTTTATTTCAGTGAGAGAATAGATTTAAAAAAAAGCAAGAGTCACTTTCATAACCAAATAAAACAGCCTTCTATTACTGGGTATCACCAGGGGTGCCTCCATGGGTCCTTGGTCTTGGTAGTAAAAGAATTTACAAATGCACCAAGAAGGAACTATGAGGAAAGTTTATTAAAGCCAGAAAATAATACAGCAGACTGTGAGTCCTGGGGCAAATCAGCCGGGATATAAGCCACAGTGAGGATGGAAAGACAGAAAAATCAAAATCATACAGTGGACAGGTCCAGCAGTGAAAAGGAGTGGAACAGCTGCATTTGAACTTCTGAATTAGAGGACAGAAAGCACACAGGTCCAGCAATTAACCTGAAGGCAGTTCCAAACTTCTACATGGAACTGTAGACATCTGTGGACTTCTGTGATTGACTGTAGATTGCTGTGACCATTCCTGAGAAGTGTAGCCGTTGCTAAGAATTGCCAATGACTGGACTCTGAGGATGACTCTGGACTCTGCCGACAAGTGAGGACTACTAAACTCTGTGCACTCTGCATTGAGTGGAGGGACTCCTCGGGTTTTTAAGTCCCTCTCTTATTAAGGGGATTGATATTCCGCCTCTTTTTTGATCCTGTCCTCACGTGTGTCAGACCTAATAACTTAATGAAAGTAGGCATCAATTTTTCTCCTACACAGATCCTTGTTTTTGTTAGGTGCCCTTTAGTCATATCCCACTCATAGCCTCCCTCCGAGGGCACAGGATTTGAATGTCTCTTCTTATATCCTAGATGATTTCATCTATTCCTGTGCTTTTAAGTAGGACCTTCACTCTGATGAACATTTTCATTTCCTGATCTAACACCTTCTGTGAGCTCTAGATACTTGCCTTCTCCACTTGGACAACTAGGAAACTTCTCACCTCCTCCACATCAGCAGAATGCTTCCCTTTGAGCACTTTTGACACCTGGGGAACTTTTCAAAAAGTTGCATCGAGTGAGACTGGGTGAATAGAGAAAGTGGGGCACATGTCTCATGCTGGTTTTGGTCAGAAATAGCTGTACACTCAGTGCAATGAGGGCAGGTGCATTGTCACTGTGGAAGAACCAGTTACCTCTTTGCCACAACTCAATACATTTCTTCTGCAAATCTTGACACAACCTTTTCAAAACTTCCAGACAGTAAAAACTTTGGTTGACTACATGACCTGGAGGAACAAATTCCACGTGCACAATCCCTCTCACATCAAATAAACAGATGACCACTGATTTCACTTTCGTTTCTATTGCAAATCTGTATTTTCTTGATATCATGAATAACTGAAATAGCTGATTATGTGTGATGTACTTAATCATCCTGTTCACCTAAGTAGGAGTTTCATGAAAGGTGAGGTTTTGTCTTTTTTTCATTAGCATGACTTCAATCAGCTGAGCAGAATAGCTTTTAAAAAACATTTGTTGAAGGCAGAGCACAGTGGTGTGTGCCTATAATCCCAGTGATTTAAGAGGTAGAGGAAGGAGTATCCCAAGTTCAAAACCAGAGGTGGCCTGTGTAACTTAGCGAGGCCCTGTATCAAGATACAAAACATAAAAGGAGCTGTTTGTGGTTGTTGTTAGGTACCATGGAGTTGTGTCTGACTCATAGTGACTCTCACAGGGTTTTCAATGGCTGATTATTCAGAGATTGCCCAGGGAGTAGATTGTCACATCCTTCTCCCATTTTTGTGGTGCTGGGAATAGAACTCAGGACCTCAGAGATTGCAGAGTGGCACTCTACCAACTGAGCTAAATCCCAGCCCCTGAAAAGAGCTGGGGGTGCAGTTTAATGGTAAAGCACATGCAAAAAGTATGTGTGCCTGGGTCCTACACCCAGTACCACAGAAGAAAAAAATGTTGAATTGGGAGTCAATGGTTAAAATAAATGACAAGTACATGATATTTGGGAGAAGGACATGGCAATCCACTCCTGAAGCAATCCTGAAATAATCACTGATTGAAAACTCTATGAGGGTTCCTATAGTTCAGACCTGACTTGATGGCACCTAACAACAACAACGATATTACCGTGCCAAGTAAATTTGTCCTTTTAGGTCTGTTTTGGTTATTGTTATAGAAGTTTGAGATCTTCAAGAAATGCTTTAATCTTTGCCCATATGTTTTGAAAAATTTATGATTTACAGAAAGGTAGAGATTCAAATGTTTATTTCTTCTTCCACTGTCAAGAGAGTGTCAGGTCAACGCAAAAGAGGAAAACCCTCCACTAGATGGATTGACACGGTGTCTGCAACAATGGGTTTAAACATAAATAAGATCGTTTGCCTGGCACAGAATCGGCAAGTGTTTCGATCTGCTGTACATGGGGTCGCTATGAGTCGGACTCGGCTGGACGGCACCTAACAACAACCACACTGTCAAGTGTAATTTGATCCTCAAAATTTTATTTACCCTTTCAGAATCTCATTAAATTCCTCCTGGAAAAAATAATGCAGTTTTCAGCTCAAATTGTGAATTTGCATAAAATAACTAACACAATTTTTAAAACATAACAGGGGTTACATAAATAATATTTATTTTTATTTAATGTCAATTTTTTTTCTTAGAAAAGTTATGAATTTTGAACATAAAAGAAAATGAGATTTTATTCTTAATATAACATTTTGGAAGTGACAGGATTTTATTGTTGCTGTAAAGTGCCTTAGAGCATGGATAGATAGAGAAGTTTAGTTATATATGTGTTCCCCTTCTTAAGTGGTAGATAGGATTATGCTCAGCTAGATTTTTACTATTTAAACAAGAATAATATGAATGTCCTAATTTAGTGACTTTTCTATTTAGTTACAAATAATTACAAAAATGATACATCTGCTCTTTTGGTTAGGAGGAAATATCTGCATGATCAACAAGTTAATGAAATATTTGCAAAGTTCTTACATCTGAGTAAATTCATGGATAAAGTATAAGTACCATATTGGTCATTTTAAAAAATGTTATGTTTATTATCTTTATCTCAAACTTTATGAGTTTGTATTCTGCAATGTTCTTCTTGTTAAAATCTCACAAAACAGATATAGAGAAATATATGTGATAGATTAATTACTAGAAGTTATACTAGTTATACTAGATAAACTTACACATAAATATCCATAATTGCATTCTACTGTTAATAGGCAGAAGAGCATTTGGGGATAGAAACAAATGTGCTCCAATTAAAATCTTCCTAGTCTGATGGCATGTTTCAGATTCTATGTTACATTCTATGTACATTCTATGTACATAAGTACACCTTGTGGGTTTTTTTTAAAGAAGTACCATTGCTCTTGACTGTAAAACTGTGAATATAAGTGGCACTAAAATCTGGGAAGAGCATGCAGCCTTGCCCCTTCTCCTTCCTAGGAAGTAGGACTCCAGATTTCTTGTTCAGTTTCTTCATGTCCTTGTCATTCCCTGTGAGATTACTTATTTGTGAATCTGGAAGTGGTAGGAAATATAGGACTAGGAAGTGAAGATGAAAGTGGTGGGACAGAAAGGACAAAGAATGAAGATTGTGTAGGACTGTTACTGGGGAATGTGGTCTAGGAAGTTGGCAGCAAAGCTTAATCTTAGTGTTTGGTGTTTAAAGGAATTTATATGTCACACAGAAGTTATAGTAGAGAATATGGAAGGTTTGTTGTGAAAGACACTGTGTTGTTTGTTGTTAGGTGCCATCAAGTCTGATCCAACTCATAGCGACCTATGTACAAAAGAATGAAACATGCCTGGACACTGTGCCATATCCAGCAGTATTGTCATTCCTTCTCTGCTATTCATAGTGTTTTCAATGGCTGATTGTTTCAGGAGTGGGCTGCTGGGGTCCTGTTCCCATGCCTACAGCACCTGGTATCCCCAGGCAGTCTCCCATTCGGGTACTAACCAGACCCAACCCTGCTTAACTTCTGAGATCAGAAAGGTGATGTAGCTATAGAAATTGAGAAAGATTGTTGGCCTTTAAGAAATAATTCCTGGGGAAAACTGAGGCACTGGGAGATGTTTAGATAAATCTGGAAAAAAAGTACTTGGAGAGACCTTGGTTGAATTGGCATGAGGATATTCTTCAGGGGAAAGAAAAGCTAGAGAAAGCAGAATTAAAGTTATGCAAACTTTTTGGAAGGAAAATTATGTTGAATAGACAGAGAAAATGGTGACTCTGAGAGGAGTGGCAGCTTGCATGCAGCCACGCTGAGAGAAGGGGTAGGAGTGCACACAGACACCAGGGAACAGGAGAAGGGAAAGATAGAGCAGAAGTGTTTTCTCTCTAGTTTTGTTTAAACCAAGGCACACCCAGTGTGATGTCAGCCCTGGTTCCCTATTATAATGTGAGGCCTGAGCATGGGAACTCAACATTTGCATGTGGTTTGGCTCATATGGATCGTAGGGTCTTTTTTTATAAAATGGATTAATAAACTTGTTTGGCATATTTTAAATGAATGGGCCAATAGCCAGATGTCTTGAAATGATCTGCCCTTGTTTATACTCAAGCAGCTTTGGATATTGGATTAACATGTGGGTTCTATTAAGGCAATGTACTTCTAAGGTCCTTCTCAATGTCTGGATGGGATTGTCTTATACATGGATACATTTATCATGACTGAATTCAAAACCCATTTTCATCATCCTTTCTTCTATTTTTTCCTGCTAATATTTGAACTAAATATTTAACAGGACTTTGGGAAGTTGGGAAGAAAGACATTGAAATATTGGTGTTGTCAGTAAATGTAGATGGGAGAGAAAAGGATTTTAAGGTTGTCACCTAAGACTATGTTTTACTTTCACAATGGATATGAGCTTACATTATTTTGTGAATTCCACTAATAGTAGGATGGTACTTCTATAAACCAGGTATATAATGCTCTACCTTAAGTATCCCAAAGCCTTAATGGGGCAATGAGAGGATTTGTAACTCAGGCATTATTTGCAATATAATTCAATATCATGAATTATATTTGCTGTAATATCGTTCTAAGGCATTTTAAACCACATTAAAAATAAAATGTAACAAGAGCTCTTTTGTAAAATTATGTTCTTTCAGATATGTTCACTACTTTTGCCCTCTTGACTCATAACATAAAAGCATTGTTAACTTTGAATTCAAAAATGTAACTCTAGTAATAACAAAGTAGATTCAATGTTTGAATGTTGTTTTCTTATCTGAAAGTATTGTTTAAAAAGAAAATTTACAATTTCATAATAGTACTGGCCTTCATTATTTAAATTCCAGAACGATAATTATGATACCAAGTAGAAAAAGTAATATTATTAACTTAATACACCTCATTATATAAAGCAAGTGCAAGTAATTATTTTATTACAATTAGCCTTGTCATTTTTCAATTTTGTATAATAATTTAAAAGTGAAATGCTATTGAACAAGAGGAAAAATGTAGTTGCCAAGGGTACAAGAGAGAATAACAAAAAAATCTCTAATCAGTGGCTACTGAGATGCTAACTTCAATAGCTTTAATCCAGCCTACAAATTATTTGTTTAGAACATTAATCTGTGTTTTGTATGGAGGATATCCTTTAATAATTTAACTGGGTCCAATTTACGTTAGATTTTGTCAATGGAAAGTAATGAGGAACATTAAGTGATAATTGCTCTTTGGTAGTAAAGCAACCTCTCTTCCTGTTTTTAATATGCTGTTGTTATTGTTAGATGCCATGGAGTCCAACTCATAGTGACCCCTATAGGGTTTTCAATGGTTGAGTGTTTTAGATTGCTTTGGGAGTGGATTGCCAGGTCTTTCTCCCACTTTTGCAGTGCTGGGGATCTAACCTAGGGCTTCAGAGAACACAGAGCAGCACTCTACTAACTGAGCTAAACCCCAGCCCATTTTAATGTAAGATGCATATAATAAAAATTTCCTTTTAAAAAAAGTGCTAATAGTCCTTATAATGAATTGATGATGTGGTATTTCAGCAAGCCATCTATAAGGTTTGTTATTTTATCAATATATTAGAAATAATTCAACAGTCCCAAATAATCATAGATAATTATCTTCTTCAAGTAGAAATCATGATATATTACTATTATTAAAATTGATTGTTTTATTAGGATGGTAATAATGCACTTATTCTTTCTTTGGTAGTATTTTATTTAATAGTAAATATAGATATGGAGCCCCATACTTCCTAGACTTTTGACTACAGTGACTGGCAGAAGAAGTAGGGAAGGAGACAATTAAAGAAGACAGCGCAGGTACTTGAAAAGTTGATCTGACTAAAGGATGGGTCTTTAAGGACAGTTCAATTCATATGTAAACATATGTTAAGGTAGTTTAGATATCTCTGTGATCCTTCATTGCAGAAATCCTTATTGAGCACTTGACGTGTTATGTAATATGTTAGGAAGTGGAGGTTCAAAAGTGAACATGTGACAATTCCTGTACCCATGGAATTTATAGCCCAATGGAGCAAACACAGAAGTAGATATAACAGCCACACTGCCCTACATTGTAAGAATCCAGATGTGGTGCCATTAATTCAGAACTATATTGGATTCAGCCTAGTAACTGCCATGTAATGTAGTCCTAAAAGATGTATGAGAGATAAATAAGGAACAAAGACACAGATGCTATTTGACTTTCTACAGGGTATATCCCAACAAATTCACAATACATGGAAAATAGCGTAAGTCAAAAATGTATTTAATACACTTATTTATTCTATTGTACATCACAGATGAACAGCAGAGGACACTACAGAATATCGGTTGTTTACCTTCTTGTCTAGTCATCCCAAGAGAGAATTGCACCCTCTTTTGCTGATAGGAGTTAGTACATTTCAGGTAGGTTCAGGGAAATGGGGCCTGGAAACAGGGAAATACTGAGGCAAGATGGACACCAACCAACCTGTTATGGCAACTAAGTTTTAGTAAAACCACAAGTCTCATTGGCCTAAGTCTCATTTTTCAAGAGAGACAGGTAGTGATTTAGTCAACAGTCACCAGATCAAGTCCCATTCTTCTAAGAAAAATAAGTCCAAAGACCTGGCCAGCAGTCACCTACCTAATCAATCTCTAGGTAAAAACAACTGGAGCAACTGCCCTTTAATAACTCTATTAGGCCAACATACAGGTTGGCGCTTAAGTGAGGAACAATCTGCTGAAGACTGAACAAAAAAGTCCAGGGCAAAGGACAGGAACATAAAACCCTCTAGACAAGTGCCCCATCTCAGCTACTAAGTCGGGATCCCTCCATTCTTACAGAGGCTTTATCGATCCTCTAAATGAAATCTTCCTTGCTCTTGTTTGCCTTGGCTATCTGTGTACTTATTCCTGGGGATGTGGACCCAGGGGCCTGGTACCTGAGGAGAAATTCTCATGTCATTACTATCACAGAAAAAGATGAAAATTCAAAATTTAAAGTATAATTTCTACTGAATGTATATTGTACCATCATAAAATTGAGAAATGATAAGTTGAACCATTATAGACTGGGGATTGCCTGTACAAATCAAATACTTTTTGGGCTTTGCAATTAAGTACACTTAGGTTCAATTACAAATTTAACCATTTAAGAGGCAATACAGAAGTGGCAGGGAGCATTTCACACCTATCTGCCTAGATTAGCATTCTTTTTTTTTATTGGGAAATTTTAATGTACAACTTAATGTGTTTCATTCTGACATGCATTTCATTGTGACATTTCCATATATGTGTTTCATTGTACATTGAAAAGATAACTTCCTCCTTACCCTCTTGTGTACCTCCTCCTCCTTCTCTCATGCCCTCACCAAAGGCCTCTCTTCTACATTGCATGTCTTTTTGTTTGATTATTTTTCTATATACCCTTGTATCCCAATTACATTAAAGGTCCAAACTTTTTTCTTAGTGATTTATCTTTTTACATTGTCAGTAGTATTACATGAATAATCTAGGGCATTTGTATTATTACCATTCTTTGGTATTATTGGTATTATTATAATTACTTCCCAAACTATTAAAGTTGGGCTGTTTACTTTGAGGTCACCCTCTCTCTCATTACTGCCCCTCTCCTTGTTCCTCCTCTTGCTCCTTTCTTCTCCCATCATCTCATCCATTTGCTAGATCCCTCCCTCCTTCTTTCCACTCCCTAACTTGTGTCTTCTCTGCTAAGCTGACTTTAGCTTTTTATAATGTTCCAAATTCTGTATAGGATTTTTTTCCTTTTAATTTTGATTCAGCTCCCACATATAAGTGAGATCATGTGGTATTTTTCTTATTGAGCTTGTGTTTGTTCACTTAAAATAATTTTCTCTAATTCCATCCATTTTGCTGCAAATAACACTCTTTCTTTCTTTTTTTTTTATTACTGAGTAGTATTCCATTGTGTATATGTACCATAGTTTTTTTTTTATCCATTCTTCTGTTGATGGGCACTTTGGTTGATTCCATATCCTGGCTGTTGTGAAAAGTGCTGCATTGAACATGGAGATGCAGGTGTCTCCTCTCCCTTTGGGTATAGTCCCAATAGTGTTATAGCTGAGTCATATGGTAGATCTATTTTTAGTTTTCTAAGGTACCTCCATATTGATTTCCAAAGTGGTTGGACTAATTTACAGCTCCACCAGCAGTATAAGAGGGTTCCCTTTTCTTTGCAACCTCACAAGCATTTGTTATTTGTTCTATGGATATTGGCCATTCTTATTAGAGTAAGGTAGAATCTCAGAGTTGTCTTGATTTGCATTTCCCTAATGCCTAGGGATATTGAGCATTTTTTCATGTGTTTCTTAGCTTTACAGGTCTCTTCATTTGAGAATTGTCTGTTCAGTTCCTTTATGCATTTGTGTATTGAGTTATTTGTTTTCTTGGGTATTTTTTTCTTGAGTTCCTTGTAAACTCTGGAAATTAGTCCTCTGTCCAATGTATAGGATGTGAAGATTTTTTTCCCATTCAGTGGGAATTTCTTTGACTCTGTTGTTTCCTTTGCTGTACAGAGGCTTTTTAATTTCATGTAAGCATCTACTTCTATCATTTCTTAATCAAGTTACTTAAGATTCTTTCAGAATCTCAATTTCCTTACCTAGAAAATAAAGCAAATAATAATAGTGAGAAAATTAACCATATGGTGATTGAATGAGCCAAGATATTCAAAGTATGTGGTACTGTTCCTAAAAAAATAAAAATTAATAATAATTATTATTATTACTATTCTTGCTATATTTTTTACTCTCTAACCTGAGGTAAATTTATATTGTTATTTTATAATTTAAAAAGCCTTTCTAAAATTTTTACCTAATATTATTTTCTTATTCTAATTAACCAAGTAAACCTCCAAAATCAAGTCACTAGCTTTTGTTGTCCTACATATTGAACAGATTTAACTGGCTGGTTACTATGTGGGTTCACTCATGCAGATATATGCTAATGTCAGCTGGTGTTATAGTCATCTGATGTCTTGACAAGGGCAGACTTCCATGGTAACCACACTCATACCTGACAGTCGATACCAACTCTTGTTTGAGGCTCATTTGGAACTTCTGCATGAAATGATTATATACAAGTTCTCCATGTGATATGCACATGGCTGAGGGCCTCAATAGGGGACATCTTGAGAGTGAGCCCTTTTCCAAGAGAACTGGTGAAAATGATGACTCTTCTTATGGGCCAGTGCTCAACATCCCAGAACTTCACTTTTGCCACAGTTCATTGGTCAGACAATTTACAAAGGCCAGTCTATATGCAAGCAGAAATGAATTAGACTCTTTCTTTCAATAGTAAGAGCAGCAGAGTACTTAAGGGCATCTTTAGTCTACTTCATTTGAAATGAATCTGCCATGTAATTACATTTACTAGTGTCAGTCATCATCATCATCATCATCATCATCATCATCATCATCATCATCATCACACCTGTTTGTTGTCATGCCACATCCTAAAGATTCTTGTCAGATAGACAATATTATTTCTACTTTTCCTGGTTAAAGGAAGAAAATAATAGAAGTAAAAGGGGCTTGATCAATTGACTAGTGCACAGAAAAGACAAAATTTAGTCTTGGCACTATTGATTTTAGAGTTTCTAAAATAAGCCAATAATGAAGAAAAGTAAAGTATAAATATACTTTCAATATTTCAGTCTGTTTCCATTTTTAAATTAATTATCAAGTCTTATAGGAAGAAGAAAATGGATGTAATATTCCAGTATTTTGCCTATAGGTGTACTACTCTAATGTTCAATCTCATCTGATCTGAGAAGCCAAGCAGGTTTGGATCTTCTTAGTATTTGTATGGGAGACTGCCTGGGAATACTGGGTGTTGTAGGCTTGGGAGAAGGACTTGACAGCCTACTTCCTAAAAACAATCAGCCAATGAAATCCTACAAATAGCAGAGAAGCACTACAAGCCATTGGAAATCCTACAAATAGTAAAGAAGCACTGACAATACTGCCAGGCATGGCACAGTGTCAGTTAGTGTTTTGTCTATTGTACATAGGGTCACTATGAGTCAGACCAGACTCAATGGCACCTAACAAGAATAACCAGTATTTTAAATAATCTTTATAAGTTGTACTGTGCATTGGATTATATATTGTTTTACACTGATAATATTTTTGAAGAAATGACTCAAATTTATCAAACATCTTCTTTAAAATGAAATGGCATTATATCTTTTTAATTTTTTTTATTTCTTTGATTGGCATAATATTTATACATATTTATGAGGCACGATGTGATATTTTGATTTATGTATATTGCGTAGTGATCAACTCAGAGTAATTAAGGTGTCTATGGCCTTAAATTTTTATCAGCTTTGATGATGATTATACTCAAATTCTCTCTTCTATTTTAAGTTATGTAATGCATCATTGTCAATTATATTCTGCTGACTATGCCAATAGAACTTGTTTCTCCTATCAAATAGTTGTACTTGTTTATCTACCTCTCCCTGCTTCCCTCCCTGTCCTCATTCTCCCAGTCTCTGATAATCAGTCCTCTGCTGTTAATTTCCATGAGATTTTTCTTTTAGATTCTAATTATAAGACCATGTGGTATTTTTCTTTCCATACCAGGTTCATTTCACTTAACATATTTTCTTGCAGGTCCATTCATGTTTTCACAAGTGGTAGGATATCATGCTTTTATAGGGTTGAATAGTATTCATTTGTGCATATACATCACATTTTCTTTACTCATTTTCACATAGGTAGAGATTTCATTGATTCCTCATCATGGGTCTTGTGAGTGGCTGCATTAAACATCAAACTAAAATTCTTCTATACACAAAGGGAACATTCAACAGAGCAAAGAGACAATTTACAGAATATAAGGAAATATTTGCAAACCTTCCATCTGAGAAGAGGTTAATACCCAGATATAAGTAACTCAAATACTTCAATAATAAATAACAATAATACAATTAAAATTAAAATCTGAGTGGACATTTCTCTGAACACACACAAATGGTTTAACAGATTTATGAACAAAAGTTTATGCTTATAATACCAGTACTCAGGAGAATGAGGCAGGAGGATCCCAAGTTCAAGGCCAGCCTGGGCTATATAGCAAGTCTGATTCCATCTCAAAAATAAACAAGAACAGGAAAATAAGAAAATAAATTTTAAAATAACAGATAATTTGGGGGGTGTAAAAAAGAGGGATTCTTACACACTGTTGATCAGACTATATATTAGTCCAGCTATTATAGAGAGCAGCACAAAGAATTCTCAAAAAAAAAAAAAAAAGCTAAGAATAGTACTACCAAGTGATCGAACAATCCCACTTCTAGGTATATGTTGTTGTTGTTAGGTGCCATCAAGTCTAGTCTGAATCATAGCAACCTTCATAAGGTTTTCAAGGACTGATTATTTTGAGATAGCTTCAAAAGTGGATTTCCACATCCTTCTCCCACCAGGAAATATATTCAAATTAAATGAAAACACATCAGAAGACAAATAAGTCTTTATTCATTTACTTATTTTGGATTTTTGAGGCAGAGTCTTATGTAACCAATGCTACTGTGGATCTCTCTATGTAGACTAAGCTGGCCTTGAACTCTTGATCTTCCTGCCTCAGCCTCCCAAGTGCTGAGATTACAGGCATGTGCCACCATGCCCATCTTGGCATTAAAGATTTAAATAAGGCATAGTACAAAGATTTGTGTCTATTTAAAAAGTAACAGCATGGGACAGTGAATCATGGGTTTGAGGCCAGAGGCAGCCTGTTCAGTTTAGCGAGACCTTGTCTCAAAATAAAAAATAAAAAAGGGGTTGAGGTTGCAGCTCAATAGTACAGTGCTTGCCCAGCATGTATGAAGCCCTAGATTCAACTCCCAAGTACAACAAAAACAAAACAAAACAAATAGCAAAACCAAAAATCCCTGGCATTTAAATAAATCTATCCATTTTCCTGTGCATAAAATTATTCACTGTAAATCTGCTTATAAAATTTGTTGGTATAAAATACTAAACTTTTTTCCTTAATTTCTAACTCCATAGTCCATGTTGTTGTTGTTGTTAGATGCTGTCCAGTCAGTGTTCAACTCATGGCATCCCCACTTATAATAGGCAAAGCAGTATTGTTAGTGTTTCCCTCCTATTCATAGAATTCTTAGTGGCTGATTGTTTTTTTGGAGGGGAGTGAATTGCCAGGTCCTTCTCCCAAGCCTACAGCACCTGGTGTTCCCAGGCAGTCTCTCCTCCAAGTACTAACCAGGCCCAACCATGCTTAGCTTCTGAGATCTGATGGGATCGGATGCCACAGTGGTACAGGTGCAGGCTCACAGCCTATAATTCATAGTAATTTGCACTATTAACTCATATAATTACATATGGAAGTGGGAATGTCCTTATTTCAAATTAATATCTCAATGGAATAATTGGCAGAATATTCCCAAATCTTTAAGTAAAGGCAACATTTAATTACAGATACAACCATACAGTAGCTCTTTCTCAAAAAGTAGAATTTTAGAAGGCCACTGAACAAGAACACTCAGGAGAGTCATCTTTCTCTTAAAATCAAGGCCTAGGTTCTTGTATACTAATTAAATCATAAGTGTTTCATTTTAAAAATACAGACATATTACTTTCCCTAAGGATATATTTTATTATCATGAGGAATATGAAATGTTATTCTGCTTCAGAAGATAAAACAATTTAATTTAACTCTCTGGAAATGAGAGCATCACTATAGTTAGTCATCTGTAACATCCATGACTGCTATCTTTTAGTAAACTATGTAAAGCTGTCGTTAATGTATGTGACATATTTGCATAATGAGCTTATTACAAATGTGATGTGATTGCATCGCTCCCCATATGGGGAAAAATTACAGGTGTGGGTGAGGTAAGTCATTTTTATTCAGTACATATTTGTTTAAATCACACATAGTTGTTGTTGTTATGTGCCAGGTGCTGTCAAGTTGTGTTCAACTCATAGCAACCCTCACAAGATTTTTCAATGGCTGTTTCAGGATTGCCTCAGGAGTGGATTGCCATGTCCTTCTCCCATTTTTGCCATGCAGAGGATTGAACCTGGGTCCTCAGAGACTGCCGAGCAGCGCTCTACCAACTGAGCTAAATCCCAGCCCCACACATAGTTAGGAAGTGTCAAAAAGAAAGAGGAGAAAATATTCTGCAGACAGGTAGGTATAGACTGCTCAGCATTTGTATTTTAATCTCAGAAGTTCCTTCTGAGATTAAAAAAACTCCATTATGACCTCCTGAGGTTTCAAGATCAGTTTCACAGTCCATGTAGGCTTTAACCAATCATAGCATGTTGCCTAATGGTGATAATGGGAATTCATTTCTTCTTATAATTAAACACAGATGTGGAACTAAAATTTAAGAAAAAGAGAAAATCTGTATTCCCTTGCCAAACTCATAATTTCTCCTTTTTGCACACTACAGGGTCGTTGACAGTACCCAGGAGCCTAACACAGATGCACATTAATTACCCGTTCTCTAATTACTAGGGTACCAATATAACTGCTCAACCATTCATTACACATTCTTCTCAACTTCCCAACACCCTGGAGACATATGTATGAAGCACTCCACTTGGCAACATTAATTGAACCCTATTAACTCATAAAATTTATGAAAAGTACAGCTATTAATAAAAAATCCCCTTTCATTGAGTCCACTAAACCCACAATATATAAATGATCATTTTCCTTGTGTTGTATATTAGTTATCGGACAATACAGCTGCTCACAGATTGTTAATTATTGGGAATACATCAACAGGATTAGACTAGAATCCTAGTGGTTAAATTAGCCAGGCTAATTTCCCATTCTGGAAGTTATGCACAGTGGTAGTTAGCTGTATAAGCAAATCTAAATAGAATGTTTAGCCAAGAACTTAATTTTTAAAAAATCAAGAGGTAAACAAAAACTAGGAAAATTTTCATATTTAAACTCAGATATTGCAAATCACTGGATTTCCAATTTGCTTACTTAGAATATCGTTCAATTTTAAATACTTCTGCTGGAAATGTTTCTTTAACTGGGTATTCCAGAGGAAACTGAATTTTTCATGACTTATATACTTTTCTCTATTCATATCTAGTAATGGTTTGGGAAATTTATCATTGCTACATATATGAAACCCTATGCCCTGTGTTCTCATTGATACAGGTTGGCTGAGTCATTCATTTTCAGTTTATTTTCCAGTAATCTATATATGAATCTGACCTTTAATTTAGTTGATTTGTCATTCTGCCTACATGTCATTTCAGTCAAATGTCCATAATAGATATCAGTATGGGCATCTAAAGAGTTTCTTCTCTTCTTTTTGAAATACATCTCAAATTGTTGTGCTTCTAAAATTTTGTTAACTTTTGTGGCTCCCCCTTCTGAACTGATGTCTTCTATAGACATTAGATAATCAACACTAGTACTATGTTTTTGGTAAGTCACTATAGGTATGAAAGTGAGTCGGATGAAATATAAAATAAATAAAGTATAGAGTATCTGACTGATTAGTGGAGAAGACAAAACTAAAGAAATGATTGCATAGGTAGAAGAAATGAAACTCTAGACTCCATAAGACTATTTCCATCTAATTCACTTGTTACCTAGCACATGCTGCCTTGTTTGGCTGCTTATATTTTTATCTGTCTGTCTATCTATCATCTATTTACCATATTCCCCACATGTCTGTCAGCTTGTCTTGCTGTAGAGGCTTGAATGTTACTGTGATGCTGAAAGCTATGCCACCAATAATTCAGACACTGGTAGGACCACTCATGGTGGACAGATTTCAGCTAAGCTACCAGACTAAGACAGACTAGGAAGAAGGAACCAGTAGCCCAGTAGCGAAATAATTAGCCATTGAAAACCCTATGAATAGAAGAGAAGCACTGTCTAATATAGTGCCAGAAAGTGAGCCCCCTAGGTTGGAATTCATTCTAAAGACAACTAGAGAAAAGCTGACTCCTAAAGAAGAGTCAACCTTAATGATGAAATTGGAGTAAAGCCCCTAGGACCACAATTTACTGATGTGGTAAGACTCAGAATGAGAAGAGAAACAGTGGCTGCAACAGTGGGCTCAGTCTTACAAAAATAATTGTGTTCATGGCATAGTGTCAGATATTGTTTTCATTCTGCTGTATATAGGGTCGCTATGAGTCAGACACAACTCATCAGCACCTAATGACAACAAAAACGCCTATCTATCTACGTACCTATCTTTCTATTTTGAAATTGAATTGCTTTTATTTGTTTTAGGGTCATATTTTCATATGAAAGCCTTATTAAAATATTTATTTACATGAAATAAGTACTATTGAAAATGTAAGTATGGTTGACTCCTGGTACTAGGATATCATTTGCCAATTTAAAGACAAATTTCCATAGGAGATTTGCTGCAAATTTCATTTTCCTATTTTATTCATATCAACCTAATTGTTTTTCAATAGCTAAAGACACTATACAGATTTTAACAAAGCATGAATGTTTTCAGGTCTTCCCTATTACCTTCTTCAAGGTTTGTTGCAAATTGCATCATTCATTTGTTATATTGTGGCTTTGTTATATTTCTTTATGAGGGCATGGATTTCACCAGAAATGATTGAGATTTCTGTTGTCCTAAATCTCCACCAGCATCAGGTTATCAGTATTTTGAATACTATTCATTTTAAAAAGTCTACAGTGACAGGTAATTGTTCGTATATACAATTCCATAATGACATAAGATATTGCACAACTTTTCATATGCTTACATCACATCTGTATATCTCATTTTGTGAGGGGCCTATTAATGTCTTTGTCCATTTTTAAAAATTAGGTTGTTTGTTTTCTTATTGCTGGATTCTTTTTGTACATTTTAGAAAGACGTCCTCTATCAAATGCACCTTTTGCTGATAATTTCTCCAAGGTTGTGCCTTTCCTTCTCCTGTCTTGATAAGCAGATATAATTAAACTTAATGAAGTTGAGTTTATCCATTAATTCTTTCATAGACTGTGGCTTTGGTGTTTTGGCCAGAATATCATTACCCTATCCAAACTCACTTAGTTTTCTCCTAGGATGTATCTTCTAGGAGCTTTATAGTTTTGCAATTTACGTTTAGACTTAGGATTCATTTTAAGCAACTTTATGTGAAGGGCTTAAGATAGGTGTCTTCATTGTTTTATTCACTTTTTATATGTGGGTATCCAGCTCTCCAAATATGATTATCTTTGATCCAGTTTATTGTCTTTTATTAATTTTTCAAATTTATCTATTTTTTTTTTATTTATTCATTCAGTCTTAGGATTTGAAATGAGGGCCTTACACATGCTATGTGAGTGCTCCACCACTGAGCCACACTCCGAGCCCCTTTATTTATTTTTTATTTTGAAACAGGGTCTCACTAAATTGTGGAGCATGCCTGTGGCCTTAAACTTGAGATCCTCCTGCCTCACCTTCCTGAGTCCATGGAATTACAGGCATATGTCACAGCACCTGGATCCTCTTTGATCCTTTGTCAAAGAACAATTGAGTGAATTTCTTCATGTTCACTTTGGGGCAACTTGTTCCATTCCATCAGTCTCTTTGCCTGTTCTTTCAGCAATACCATAATGCCTTCTTGACTGTAACTTTATAATATGCCTTGAATTCAAGTAGACATCGTTCAGATCTAATCACCCCCCCTTTTTTTTTTTCCTACTGAAAGTTGAATCCAGGGCTTCATGCTTTTGCATAGAGCTGCATCTCCAGTCTGACTTTTACTTTTTATTTTGAGACAGGGTTTTCCTAAGTTATGAAGGTTGTCTCTGGTCAAACTTGTGATCCATCTACCTCCATCTCCAGGGTCACTGGGACTATAGGTGTTCTCTCTGCTCTAATTTTCCTTCAATATTGAGTTGGCTACTCTGCATCTTTTGCCACCGTGTGCACACTTCAGAAACGTTTTGTCAATAGCCACAATGTAACTTGCTAGGTTTTGATTGGGATTGCTTATAGAACCTACAGAACAAGTTTTTGCCTGCGGCCATACCACTATGGCAACTGATCCCATCACATCTCAAAAGCTAAGAAGGGTAGGGCCTCCTTGGTACTTGGATAGGAGACCTCCTGGGAACACTAGGTGCTGTGGGCTTGGGAGAAGGATCCAGTTACCCACTCCCCCAAAACAATCAGCCATTGAAAACCCTATGAATAGCAGAGAAGCACCACAATAGTGTTTTGTCTGTTGTACATAGGGTTGCTATGAGTAGGACACTGACTCTTTCATAATTCAGATTAGCAATTATGTTTTAGAAGGTTAAATAAGGGACAAGAGGCTGTTTTGGATACAGTGGACACAGATTCCTTCATAATCTTTCCCAGAGCAATGTCTCTGTGGTACTCTTTAAACCTCTTTAAGCCATTTTACTTTATATTATTTTTTCCTAATTTTTGAAACGTATTTCTAATTTTATTAACATCTCATGAAGAGACTCATTTGCATGTAATTAGTTTCTCCATAAAATGATTTCTCTTTCTGAAATTATGCACTAGCACATTACAGAACAATCAAATTATCAGTCTCTCTTCCATGGATCAATTCTATACTCAGAAATTATGATGAGTGAGGTTCTCCATCATTAAAACTGCATACAAATTCTTTAGAGCTGTCAAAGCAGCATCAATGGTTGTTATTTAATGTGTTTATGACTAGCAGGAGTTAATGGCATTTTGTCACAGATAGAATTTTCTAGGAAGTTAATCTTTCCGTGAGCAGAATATGTGGCAGATGACCTAAAAAATCCAAAAGAGCAGTTACTATTTCAAAGCCTTAGCTTCCTAACAATACTCGGTCTACCACCTTTCTGATCTAAATGTAAATGTTATGTGAGTCCTAATTGAAATCTGATAGATTCAATATCAACATGTCTTTACCAAATAATGAATTCACTGAGTTGTGAAGTGTAAAAGTAATACAAAAGAAGCAATAGTTTAGCTTCCCCTGCTAGGTCTTAAGACTGTTCTATTGTTGAAAGACATATTTTAATTTTTAACCTAAAGATAAAAGTAAATTAGTTTCTAAATCTATTTCTATTAATAAATGCAAAATAAATATTAAGAAGCCAAATATGTTGCTATCAAAAAAGCATACGTCACCTTATAAGACAATGTATTTTTTAGGTCAGGAGCAGATCAGATAGGCCAAATATAGTTCTTTGTTGCTTTTATGTCAGTGTTTCTTAAATGTTAAAGTGTTGTCTGGGAATCTCATTAACATGAAAATTTGGATTCAGTTATACAAATGTAAGGCTCTGGATTCTGTATTTCTACCATGCTTTCCATTAAGCACATGCTACTGGTTTTCATACTCAATGTCACTTTGAGTAGCAGATGGCATATAGTACAGGTTTCCAGCAAGAAGCATTATCCATTGTCTGTGGTGGCTTCTTTTCCAGGAAGGTTTTTAGAATCCATGAGGCTTATTTTCTGTACCTCACGTTTACTAGTGACATAACCAGGCTTTAAATCTCTGGCTGGTGAAACATCTAATTCCTACACAGCTCTTAATTGAGTCAGATATCTTAACCCCATTCAAGGCCTACTGAAAAGGAATATGTGCTGGGGTATTCTCAAATTTGTGTATGTTAAAATCTTCGAAAGTGTTCACAGTGTTGATCCATGTTTGAGATCCAAGATATTGAGAGATGTGTATCACACAGACTTTCTAGTATTGTGGATCTTCAATGCCTAAGTGAAAACAAATAAACTTCTTGATCTTTTCCTGTCTATTTATATCCATTTATTTTAGTCTGTTTAACCCAATGATATTTTCTTTCAAACTAGAAAATCTATAAACTAACAAAAACTTCTCATTTATGTAATGTGTCAACCAATTTACTGCATAACATATGGTATATATTATTGACAACTTGCAGCATTCTTATGCTGTGAGAAACTCCTAATACCATATTCGAGTGCATGGTTAGTAGGACCTTCCATATCTGCCTATTAATAACAGCTTTTTTACTTTTGGGTGAATGGAAAAAGAAAATGATCTCTGTACTCAGTCCTAAGAGAATCCTCTCAAGTGTACTGTTGTGACAAGTTGTTATATTCAATGTAACTCCAGTAGTGTTTTGAAGTCAACTATCATTATATTTTTTTAAAAACCCTCAGGATGTATAGATTAGTTTCAAAGTATTGTATTTCTCCCAGAAGAAAACTGCTAAAGATGATGAATCATGTGGCCTGGTTGTCAAAACAGAAAAGGATGCAATAAAAGCCTCCAAGTCTAATTGTTATCACTTAAATACTTTTTTTGCTATACTTGTAATTCTCAGCCCGCAAACCTACTCAAGCAACTTTTATTTTCTGTGTTTAAATATTTCATCCATTTAAAAAGAAGTAGTTTTTCTTGAAGGAATAAGATTGCATTCCTTTAAATTTTATTTTATATATGCTCTTTATATATAACTTTTTTGTTTCATTTTGTTTGCTTTGTTATTCTTTGTTTTTAAAATGAAGGCATGCCAGGCATGAGTGCATGCTTAGAATCTGAGTCCTCAGGAGGCTGAGGCAGGATAATTTTGCAAGTTTGTGGCTAGCCTCAGCTATGCAGTGAGGGTCTATCCCTCCACAAAAAAATACACTGAAGACAATATGATGTATTGAAAGATACATATCACTAATATAGCATTTTTATCAAAAGATAGACTGGTATAGTCTTAAATTCTCAGCTTCTAAAGCCTAATATTGAATTAAAGCAGATTGGTAACTGCCTCATCAATCTCTTACACTAAGCTCTTCTCTGACTACTGTCACTTTTAAAGCAGATGGCTGTTACTCTCACTCTGAGCCCAGAAGTGTCAACTGTAATTAAGAACTTTATTTGGAAAACATTTCCGTTAATTCACAGCAAGTGATACTGTTCACTACATAAATGTTAAAATGTAAGTGCAATTAGAGCTTCTAGTCTTACTTTGAATACGTATTTAATGCATTAGAAATTCTAGTAATGCATTTTTTCTAATTAAGTTTCCTGTCACATTGCAATATTTAAGTGCTTACTATGTGCTAGACATTATTTGTACAATGTTTCACAGATTATCAAACTTGATTTTCACAACTGTTCTGGGAAGAATATTCTTATATTTCCCATTTGAAAGGCAAAGAAATTGAGTCAGGAAGAAAGTAACTTATCTGATGTTATGATCTGAATATTTACATACCCCTAAAATTTATGTTAAAAATCTAATAACTATTGTGATGTGGTTTGGGGGACAAATGGGAGGTGAGTAGATCATGAGAGTGAAGCCTTCATGAGTAGGATTAATGACCTTACAAAAAGTTTTGAAGAACTGTCTTTCCTCTTTTACTATGTGAGGATATGGAGAGAAAGCATCTCTTACGAAGCAGGAAATGAGCCCTTACCAGTAGAGGCTGAATCTGTTGGTTTCTTCATTATAGACCTCTCGGCTGCCAGAACAGTGAGAAATAAATTTCTGTTGTGTAAAAGCAATGCATCCTGTGATACTTTGTTCTATAGCTTGAATGGACTAACACTTCCAAGAATATAGAGTTAGAAAATTCTAAGAGTAATAAATTCTGAGAAAACTGTATACCTCGCAAATTCATGTCATTAACCACAATCTTACATAAACCTTGTATTTATGGCTAAAGAGTAATGGCACTGCAGTGAAATCTCAACAATGCCAGGTCCAGATCCACTCATGATGGGTAGACAGAGTCCCCACATGAGGAAAAATATCTTTAATAAAGTCATTGGAAGGAAAACCCACTGAAAGGGGAAGAGTACTCCTAGCCTCGGAGGGACAGTCTGCCAAGAGGGGAAGAATACCTCCAAAAGGTTTCTTCATGGAGAGGGACTTGGAACCTCATCTTTTCTTTTTCTTAAATTTTATTTGGTCACTATTGTAGATTTCTGGAAATATTAATGAAAAATAATCTTCTCACTCTGTGGCAATGCTAATTCAGATTGGGAGTTGACTAGCCTCAGACTTTCTTGAACAGGAAATCCCTGAATGACTTCCAGCAGCTTAAACTCCTTAAACAAAAGCCTTTGTACCAACAGCTCTCCAGTAAGCAAAAGCACCCATTCTTCCTAACAACAGACTCAATGGGGTGACACACAGGTGACAGTTAACAGCCCTAAATTCCTGCATAAAGTTAAGAATAGTCAATTGTTACAGGAAATGTAGATGCTCAGGTCATCTTGGTTTATTTCTTTGTAATAATCACAATTTGTCTCTGAGTTCCTCTTCCACATTGATTGATTACCACCTGACACTCATGTGACAATTGATCAGGTGATTCCATCAATGCAACCAACTTCCTTGTCCTTTTTCTGACCTTTCATAATATTTAATGGATTGTAATTCTGTATAAAAAGGCTGAGTTATCTGGAAATAAACGGGAATAAGGTCATACTGCCTCCAAGCTGCTGTGTCTGTTACCCATTGCCGACTTCTCATCCACCTTTGGGAAACCCTGGGTTCTTTCTAGGCTGCAGCTGGTCTGTGGCACAACAAGTTATTTATCTCAATTTCCTCATTTGCAGGAATACACACCCAAGCTTTCCAGAACTTATTCTGTTTATTTAGAAACTTCTGTGTGAGCCATCGTTCCTTAATATATATATATATAATGTCCCACTGGTTGGTAAGTACAGAACTTAAGTAAATGTTTTTAATTATGAATGATACAAGGAGGCAGTTGCAAAATACTTTTCAGATATTGATAGTGTTTATTACTAAAACTGGATGCAAAGCTTTGCACACTGATAGTATTGTTAAGCAATGAATTTTGATGAAGGACATTATCTCTAATAAAAGAACATAGAGAGAATCCTTCAATGCCTATGGTAGCTATAGCCACATGTAATTTATAAAAATACTTCTAGATTTTTGTAACTTAACATTACCCAAACAGTGCTTCAAAGACAATTTTTAAATATATTACATTTTTGTAGAGGGAAATTGTTCCATGGACAATAACAGTGATGAAAACCGGGAAAATAAATTTGCAAATATGTACTTAGTTTAACCCATTAAATGTTGTTGTTGTTGTTAGGTGCCGTCGAGTCAGTATCTGACTCATAGCGACCCTCATAGGGTTTTCAATGGCTGAGTGCTTCAGGATTGCTTTGGGAGTGGATTGCCAGGCCCTTCTCCCATTTTTGCGGTGCTGGGAATTGAACTCGGGGCCTCAGAGACTGCAGCGCAACGCTCTACCCACTGAGCTAAATCCCAGCCCAACCCATTAAATAGGAGAAGTATATACTATAAATTAGGAACATGACAATTTGTGAAACCTCCTGAGAAGACATTGACTCAAAGAAGAGGTAAAAAATTCAATTGTATACTTGTTGATCTTCTCACCATCAGTAAATATCTTTAGAGCAAGACCTGATAAGGTAGTCAAAATGCAAGTGGTTAACTCGATTTCATTTATTTTTTTAAGAATTCCAGCCAACCACTTGGCATGGTGGCACAAGCCTGTAATCCCAGCATCTAGGGAGGCAGAGGCAGGAGGATGGCAAGTTCCAGACCAGAGGCAGTCTGCTTAACTTAGTGAGACCCTGTCTCAAAAAGTAAAAAAAATGGGCTGAAGGTGCTGCCCAGTGGTCCAGTACTTGCAGAGCATGCAAGCGCAAGGCCCTGAGTTCAACCCCCAGTAACACACACACACACACACACACACACACACACACACACACATTCTAGCCATTAGGGGAATGCAAAAATAAAAATCACTATGAGATTCCACCTTAAATCCAGTAAGAATGGTCAAGATCAACAAAACAAAATAACAAATGCTAGTAAGGTTGTAGAGAAAAATGAGCCCTCTTTCACTGTTGGTGGGACTGTAAATTGGTTCAACCACTTTGGAAATCAATATGGAGATACCTCAGTAAACTAAAAATAGAACTGCCACATGATTCCATTTTACCACTAATGGGAATATACCCAAAGGGAGATGAGTCATCATACCACAGAGACCCTTGCATCTCCATATTCAGTACAGCAGTTTTCAAAACAGCAAGGATATGGAACCAACCAAGGTGCCCATCAACAGAAGAATAGATTAAAAAACTATGATACATATATGCAAAAGAATACTACTCAGCAATGAAAAGAAGTGAAATAATATCATTTGCAACAAAATGGATGGAATTGGAGAACAACATCTTAAGCAAAGGAACATAAGCCCAAAAAGAGAAATACCATATGTTCTCACTCCTATGTGGGAGCTGAATCATACTTAAAGGAAGAAAAAAATCCTATACATAAATTGATATATTAAAATGCACAATTAAACTTACCATAGAAGAGACAATATAAGGAGTAGAAAAAAAGAAGGAAGGAACTAGAAGAGGAAATTAAGTTTGGAGAAGATGGGTTGGGGAGGAGGGTGAATGAAGAAGGATGAAGGGGGAGAGGTCAATCTCAATGTAAATAGCACAACCTCATGAGTAAATTGGAAAAATAGAGGAATATAACCCAAATAAGTATCAGAGTTTTATTACATTCTATCCATAAACTTTGTAGGTTGATGAAAGTGCTGCTAGAAATGATGTAAATAGTGCATAATAGAAAAAGCCAATGCTGTGTTACTCTGTACCTCATCATCATTTACTAATAAAGGAAAAAATAATAGAAAACTTTATACACTCAAGCCAGACATTGTATGA
>VMDO01014696.1:0-53688 GCA_007922755.1 Pedetes capensis | reverse complement strand
TTTAAGATATGAAACTCTCAGCCTCCTTCCAATTTGATAATCTAGGTAATCATTCCCAAAAATTTAGAAGTCATACTTTTAATATCTAATCATCAAGAAAGATGGTGCCCCTTTATGCTAGTCTCTGTGAGAAGGTAGGAATCTATTTCAATGGATGCTGGTTAGCAAACACAGATGGCCTCATCACTTGAATGACCTAAGGCATAATGTCTACTGTTACCCCAGTGGTTAAAAACTCTTTAGTCTTATTAAATAATTATTCAGTGTGTTGAGTTTGATCTCTATTGGCTATTATAATAATCTAGAATAAAGTCTTCTTTTCTTGTGTAACTCTGTCCAGTATAATTTTTTTTGATGGTGAATAAGTGTTTTTCCTTTAATAGAAAGTTTGCAAATCTTATGGCAATTGTTCTGAATAGTGTGTGTGTGTGTGTGTGTGTGTGTGTGTGTGTGTACGCGCGCGCATGCGCGCATGTGTCCTCTTTATTGATTGGAAGGTTTTTTCCTAATAAACTTCTTATTTTTAAAAATAATTTCAACTTTATAGAAAAGTTCCCAAAATGGTACCATAGTTTCTTATTATATTGCTAACTAGTTCCCCCTAACACTAACATCTTCCATTGCTTTTATCCAAACTAAGACATTAACATTTGTAAAATAAAAAACAATTAAATTCCAAAGAGTGAAAAACTCATATGCTAGAATTTTACTGAAAAAGAAATCTAATATTTCAGTAAATTATAGGAGAAAAAATTCTTCAAATTCCATTCAAGACAGAAATTCAAGTCATAAAAACAAAACAGTATTCTGTCACTTTTCAAGTACATACACACTTATAGTACATATATATGTATATTATATATGTATTATATATGTAGATATATATTTTCACACTGCCTTATGGTAAGGATATAAAAATATATGTATATATGCATTTCTGTGTCTATGTATAGAGACATATATAGATATATGGATACTCATATTCACTCTTGTTGTTGTTGTTGTTAAGTGCCATCGAGTCGGTATCCGACTCATAGCAACCCTCATAGGGTTTTCAATGGCTATTTCGGAATTGCCTTGGGAGTGGATTGCCAGGCCCTTCTCCCATTTTTGCGGTGCTGGGAATTGAACTCGGGACCTCAGAGACTGCAGGGCAGCGCTCTACCAACTGAGCTAAATCCCAGCCCATATTCACTCTTGGTGAGATAGAAATCCTTGCTATCTATCTGGGTAGAATTTGGGTGTTTGTGTTGCAGTTGACACATCAGATGTTTTACCTAATTTTACATAAATAATTAGCCACTAATTGTTTCATATTCCTCAATTATTTCTTGGTAGTATGCCTTCTGTGAGGTAAAACACATGAAGAGCAGGAGAAAGGAAATCACTATAAGTATCATCACTCTGATAAGAAGCATCAAATAGCAGACCCAGAAGAGGAGAAGTAGAGTTGGATTGAGGCAGATGTCAGGCAGTGAATAAAATTTGAACCATATTTTAACCTATTCTCCAGCAAGCAGGCAAGCAACTATAAACTACTCTTATTAGCTATCTCTTTTCTTCAATGTAGCTCATATTTTCCTGTTTTTTTATTTTTTTATTTTTTATTTTCGTTTTTTTGTTTGTTGTTGGTTTAGTTTGGTTTGGTTTCATCTAGTAATTTTAACTTAAAAGCTGCGCATTGGAAATAATAATTTGCAGCAATTCTGTATATTGTATTGTAGTTTATTTACACTATTATTTTTCTGTTAAGTAGTGAATTTTTCTAAATTCAAACTACAAACTTTGTTCCCTGTGTAACTTCTAATGGCTTTGCTTTATTGTTATGAATTCTGGTAGATAAATTTTTAAATCCTGTACCTACATAATTTGAAGGGCAACCAGAGATTTGAGCTGGCATTTTACTCAACATTTGAGACATTTTCTCCTGGTGATTTTTTTTTTTTTTTATTTCTAGGGCGTCTATATTTCCAACTTTGCTGCCAGACTAAAGTTGTCTTATGAGATGTGAAGTCTGTGAAACTTCAGCATTGTTTTCTTTAAATCCTATAAACTGGAAAAATACACTCTTAAAAAAAGAAAACTCAAAGGTTTTAGCTATGCAGATATCATGCAATTATAGGTTATTCTTTCATTTATAAAAATTAGGAGATTATACTTCATTAAATAACTACATTTGTCACTAGACATCTTGTGATCTTTTTGTGTCTATATAATTTAGATCCCATTCTTGGGTTTTTAGCAGAGTTTATATTAAGATCTTTGGTCTCACATTCTGATGTTTCTTTCACCTCAGTCAACCCTACTTTCTTCTACAATCATAACTATATCATGCTCACAATTATTATTCCTTCTAGTTATGGTTTTCAAATGTAAACCCTCCTTATTCTTCTGTCTGTGTTTAGATATTTTCTAGTGCCTTTACAAATCAATCACTTCAGTTTTCATCATTGCTAGTTGTAGGAGTACTCAGATACTCATCTGTAACTCCATTCATATCCTCTTGGTATTTTCATCTTTTGAATGCTTAATGTATTTACAATCAGCATACTCAGGACTTTAATGTAGTTTATCATTGTTTCATATTTGTCAGTCTTGGCTTCTAGAAAATTCCTCAAGCTCAATGTTTATATATCTCTCTTAAAATTTATTGCACTAAGAAATGTTCTTGACTTATAGTTTTTTTAAAAAATAAATATTTACCAGAGGACTAATTTAAGAGGGATATAATTTTTTGCATTGCTTGCGTGTTTTATTTTTAGACATTGGCCTATATTTAATATTATTTGTGCTTTTGCATCTCATTATTTTTATTCTACATTATATGATGTCAGGTGCTGTTGAAAGGACCATAATTTTATTCTCTGAGCTTCAAATCACTATTCATTCTGCAAAACCTCAGTTACTCCAGGAAAGGCTCACTTTCATTTATAGTAATGTACAGAGTTAGAAAGCAATTAATGTCAAATTTAATTAGACTCTAGAACTTTCCCCAAGCAATTATTCACAGACTCCAATGAATGACTACTTTGAATGAAGCTTCTGACTGAGAGAAGAAGACAAAGACAAGGTGGCACATAGTGGGATTTTCACACAAATTAATCAGTAAGAGGTAATAAGGACATCTACAGGTTCCAAGAACAGGAATGCAAAATACCAATTCTCTACAGATAGAAAGAACTTTAAAAAATCTTGAAAATTTTGAAAAATTTTGAATTGATGCAATACAAAGGACCTAACAAAGTAGCAGACATTCAGTACAAGAGTGTGTTTGTGACATATCTTATGTTAATTATGATAGTCTCAGCAGAAACACAAGATGAAAAGTCAAACTTTAACACAAAGAAGAATTAGAGAAATTGAGGAGCTACCCACAGCAAGACTGAGATTGGCTTGGTGATCTGTAAATGATGAGAAACTGGCTGAAAATTGAGCATCCATCCCCAGATAATTAGTGTCTTTTAATTTCCTATCCGGGCTGGGATTTAGCTCAGTTGGTAGAGTGCTGCTCTGCAGTCTCTGAGGTCCCGAGTTCAATTCCCAGCACTGCAAAAATGGGAGAAAGTCCTGGCAATCCACTCCCAAGGCAATCCCAAAACAGTCAGCCATTGAAAACCCTATGAGGGTCACTATGAGTCAGAGACTGACTCGACGGCACCTAACAACAACAACAACAATTTCCTATCCTTTCTCCTGTCACCTGAATAGGCTAGTGGTTTTCTTGTATAGGTTTAAGTTTACAACATTTTCAATGTGAGTTATAAGAAGCATTAAAAAGTAAGAGTCATCCAAACATTAGCAGTAGTAGGGTTCACAATTAAATGGTGTTGCTAGATATTTCCAATGTTCAATATGATGGGGAAGAATTTGTTCTAAATATGTCCCATCCTCAATTTTTGTGTTTATTCAATTTGTATGACTACATTCTTATATTGAATCTCATTCTATAGTGTACCCTTTTATCCAACTGCCTTGTACTAGCCTTCCTGTAGGTACGGGATCATTCAACGGAATTTCAGATTTCACTAAATCTGACTCTGAAAATAGCTTATTTAATTCAATAGTTTGCCTGAACCACATCTGAGTCATTCATGGTCTTTCAAAAATATACTTTTTGTATAAAGTGTGTTAGTCCCTTAGTCCTTTTACTCAATCATACTTGTGACACTTAGGGACTAAACCAACAGTAATGGGCCAGTTACTGAAATGTTCACTCTACATTAAGAATTTTGAGTTTTACTGAGGCTTAAGTTTTTTGTTTTAGAGTAAGGAGAATCAGGATTTTTTGTTTAATGGTGACATTAGCCACAAAACATCACTTAGATCTTACGTTGTTGGGTGTTTCTGGGAAGTTAGCAACACTTTATTAGCATTGTATGGGATAATGTTGGGGACAAAATTAAAGAGAGAAAAGAGAAAGAAAGAAAATTTAGGTTGATATCTTACAGTAAAATATATATAATATATTTCCAAACTTACTATATTAGTTTTGTAAAGTTGTTCTAACAAAGATCCACTAACCCCGTAACCTAAAAAACATATCTCCCATTCCTGGAAATTTATTATGTCATAATTTTAGAAGCTAGAAATCCAAAATTAAGCTGTTGGCAAGATCATGCCTCATGGAAAGCTCAAGGGAAGAATCTGTTCCATAGCTCTTAGCTTCTGCTGTCACTAGCAATTCTAGGCATTGCTTGGCTGGCAGCTGCATGATTCCAATCTCATTCTCAATAATCACATGGTGTTCATTACATTATTTGTGTCTTCGCATGACCACACTTTTTGTATTTACTGTTTTGTTTATATACAGTACAATGAAATTTTATTATAGGATTTTCATATAATTGTGTTATGCACTTTGCTCCTGCTCATTCCCTCATTACCACCCTAGGTGGCTCCACCCCTTCTACTGTTTCTCTCCCTCCTCCAGATATGTCCTTTTATATTTTCCAATCTTACATATGATGTTGTTGTTGTTTGGTATTTTTGAGTTGGGTCCAACTCATAGGTACTTTAGTTAAAACAGAATGAAATACTACCCAATACTCTGCCATGCCTGACACTATGTCCATGCTTCTCTGCTATTCATAGAGTTTTCCATGGCTGATTTTTTTAGGATTGTTTCAGGACTGGGCCACCAGGTCCTTCTCCCAAGTGTATAGCACCTAGTATTCCCAGACAATCTCCCATCCAAGGAACTAACCAGGACTGACCCTTCATAGATTCCAAGATCAGAAGAGATCAGATGGCAGGGTGATACCACCGTAAATTTAATCCTACATGTATTTTTTTTTTTTTTGCCAGTACCAACCGGTTCTTTAATTTGACATCAGGTATTGTAATGTCTCCTGTGTTGCTTTTTTTACTCAGGATTACCTTGGCTACTCAGCATCTTTTGTGCTTCCATGTGCATTTTTGGGTTGTATTTTCTATTTCTGTGAAGTATGTCATTGGAATTTTCATGAGAATTGCATTGAATCTATAAGCCATTTTTGGTAGTGTAGACATTTTCATAATATTACCTCTGCTGATACATGGGTAAAGGAGGTCTTTCCATCTTCTAGTAATTTTCTTTAATGTTTTGGACTTTTCATTATAGATGTCTTTCACCTCTTTGGTTAGATTTTTTTTTGTAGACTTTTTGAGGCTATTGTAAATAGGACTGTTTGATTTCTTTCTAAGTATATTAAATAATAGTCTATAGGAATCTTGATTTTGTATCCTGCCATTTTAATGAAAGTATTTATCAGAGCTAAGAATTTTCTGATGGAGTCTTTAGGGTCTGCAAATAGAGATAATTTGATTCCTTTCTTCCCAGTTTGTATCCCTTTTATTTCTTTCTCTTGCCTTTTTGCTCTGTCTGGAAAAACTTCAATCACTATATTGAAAACAGATTAGAGAAATTAGACACTCTTGTTTCATTTCTGATTGTAGAAGTAATGCTTTCAGGTTTTTTTCCCATTTAGTATAATGTTGGACATGAGTTTGTTGTGTATACTCTTTATTATGTTGAGGTGTGTTCCTTCTACTCCTAGTTTCTTTATGGCTTTTATCATGAAGGGATGTTGAACTTCATCAAAAGCCTTTTGCCTGTATTGACATGATCATGTGATTTCTTTCTCTGAGTCTATTGATTTGTTCTTATATTAAATTTATTGATTTGTATATGTTGAAACTGGCTGGGATTTAGCTCAGTGGGTAGAGCGCTGCGCTGCAGTCTCTGAGGTCCAGAGTTCAATTCCCAGCACCGCAAAAATGGGAGAAGGACCTGGCAATCCGCTCCCAAGGCAATCCCGAAAACAGTCTGCCATTGAAAACCCTATGAGGGTAACTATGAGTCGGATACCGACTCGACGGCACCTAACAACAACGTATGTTGAAATAGTCTTGCATCTGTGGAATGAAATCCACCTGATCATGGTATATGATCATTATTATATGCTGCCATGTTTGGTTTACAAGTATTGTATTGAGGGATTTTGCATCTCTGTTCATCAGAGGTCTACAATTTTCTTTTTTGTTGTGTGCTTATCTGGTTCTGGTATCAAGATGATACTGGATTCTTAGAATGAGTTTGGAAGTATTCATTTTCTTTCTATTCCATGGAATAGTTTGAGGAGCATAAGTGTTAATTCTTCTTTAAAGGCTTAGTAGAATTAAGTTGTGAATCCATCACTGGTCTTTGGCCTTCCTTAGTTGGGGGGCTATTCTTACTGCTTCTATTTCATTATTTGTTCATAAATTATACTGTCTTTATTTACTTTTGGTAGGACATGACTCAATTTTTAAATGAGTAACAGGAGTACTTGTTTCAGAGACAAGCCTATGCCAGAATGAGCTGATTTTAACTAATGATATATGCAACAATTTTATTCTCAGGTGAGGTCACAGTATGAACTTAGGAATTCAACACATTCTTATGGGAAGAAATAGTTTTATCCTATAACAGTTATGTATTGACCACCAGGTAAAATTATACAGGATATAAATTTCTCTTAAAATATTGAAGGGAAAATACATGAGATGAAGTTATAGACAGATATATGTCAAATAAAATTATTCTTACATCTACCATTTTAAAAAGTAAAAATATATTAACTATAAAAGTTGGAGCTTCCTATTGACTCATTATATGAGTGTTCCTTAGCATAGGTATGGGTTAATGATAATGTGACTAGAACAAAGTTAAGGTACTTAACTAGCTCTAAGTGGGTTTTTATTCACTAAATACTTGTACAAATTAATCATTCCCTTTCTGCACATTTTAAGAGATTTGACTGTTCCTCAATAAGAAATCAAACCAGAAACTTAACAGTCTTAATTATAAATGACAGTATAAGCCAAAACTTTATTGTTGGCTCAATTCAAACTTCCATCACTGCTCTTTCAGGAATTATAATTTAAGTGAATCTGTCTCATAGGCAAATGATATGATTAAATAGTTTTTATAAATACATTACTTTGCTAAATGTAGAATTTTGGGTTTGTTTTTATATCCTTGGACAGCCCATTTCTCATACTTTCCTGTGGGCCATATACTGAAGAGCTCTTTGTTTTCTGGTTTAAGAGCAATGCAAGGGATCTTGTTACTTTCCTTCTGATCTGATCCAACTATATATATATATACACACATATGTTTTGGAGATCTTATTAATGGTTAATGGTTAACTTTCACTCTCTAGTTCCCTTTAAAATATTTGATAACAGTAGGTTTGTACTTACCTATTTATTGTTTGTCACTGTGGCAGATGTTGTTTTTGGAGGTAAGTTGCCTGGTCAGATGCTGTGTTTGTTTTCTTCCATTTGTTCTACTAATGAGACATCTTAGAGCAGGAGTCATGTTGACAGTAAAAGTAATAGCTTGACAAAAGCAGTAACCTGTGGCCACATATTGCTCTTCTGAAAAATGGAAACATTGGTCCAGGGCACATCTTTTTATTGAGCAACCACCATCTATGATGGAAGACATAGGTGAGAAAAGCATATTTCTAATGGAAGAACACTTAGATAAGGAGGGTCAATTAATCTTTGTCTTTTGAAACTGAAGTTAGGAATTAACTTCTATAAACCAGGGTGATGGCAAAGTTCAAATAAAACTTACATTATTAAAGTTCTTTGTGACTCTCCCTTTTCAGCCCTTGCAAATTACTTTGCACTTGTGTCAACTCCGGACTTAATACAGTTGGTAAGGCCTGGTTTGTTACCAATGCTAACAAATGTTGAAAACCATAAATTATCTTGGCAGTAGCTATTATCTAGACCTAAACAACCGGGTTGCATTTAGATAAGCTCATCTTAGCCTGGTGTTATCTTTTGGGAGTTTCACTTTAGTGCTACTGAGTGAGAAAACTAAGTATAAAGTGAAACCCAAGTAAATCTTGTTCTGTCTGCTTGCAAGCTTTGAATGTGTAAAAGGATTAAAGTATAGCAAAGCACATTACCTGCTCCATGTTGTTGTTGTTAGATGCCTTCCATAGTTTCATGTAAATATATCTTCTGGTTATGTCAGAACTGACCTTTGAGAACTGTAGACTCTTTATATAATGATAGATTTGTAAAATATACATATTCCAGAACAAACTAATAGGTTTTAGTCCACATGTCACCATGTTTCTCTATAGAAACAAGTTAATAAATACTTATCATATCTCCTATATAGATACTGAAAATGATTTAAATGACTATGGTGATTGTAGTTTAAGCACCCTCTATATCTAGCCTATATAAATTATTACCAGAGTTAGAGGTCAGGGAAAAAGTCCATAGTTTATTCCAAAATTATATATGTCACAAATTCTGAATTACAAAAGTGTTTCCCATCCTATGGACACTACAGTTAAGAACAAAAACTGTGAAGAATATTTTATGTGATCAAGGGAATGTTAAATATACAACAAATAGGAAATTTGACCATGTAGAAAACTTTTCAGCAGAGATTTTCAATTCTTTGAGCAAAAATCTGGTCTCAAGTGAGTCTATAACAAAACTACATAAATATGGTGTCTATAACTCATAATTGTTAAAAGTATGATCTATTTCAGTGTGATCATCCTTATAATTACATAGTATTTTACTGGCATGTATTGGTAGAATATTTAAATTCATATTTAATAAATAAAGTCATGAAATAAATACCACCGACCTATGTATTTTCAATGATAGTATCATATTTAACACAAGAATTATTACATCAAAGGATACTTCATATCTGTATTTTCCTTCATGTTCAACATAATTTAGTTTGCTTCTAAATCCAAATAATGTTCAGAAAAAGTGAAGAGATGGTTGAAGATATGTGGTAAAACTTACTTAACATGATGTAACTCCCTAGTGGCTCTCAATTTACATTTTTGGTTTTGGTTTTGGATTTAGATTCTTGAGTAACAAATTGTCAATTTCCAGGACCATGGCACATAACAACAACAACCATTCAGACTTTTAAAAAATGTAAACTTTTCCATGATAAATTATCTCACAAACTAAAAGTTAAGACCACAGGTTCTCTGTTTTTGTTTGCTTACTTATTTCTTATTCACATCCTTCACAGATACCTGTGTGACTGAAGCATCTCTCACAGCAAATCTGTCATGTATGGTTCTTGGGAACATTGGTCTCAAGGTGAACAAATGTATTTCCCCAAATGAAATCTTGTGATGCATATATTCTCTATTTAGCAGGAAACTATTTCTAGTATATTTTCCCCAATGTGTCAGAATGATATTAGAATTCTGTAAAATTATATATTGTTCTATTCCTGCCTAATTTTAACCTTTTAACCTTTTATTCTCAAAATCACTATCTCTAGGAAGAAAATAACTTCATTTTATATTCTGACCCTGAAAATTAGTTATTGTTCATCATAGTCAAGGGGCACAATGAAAGAGCTTTTGCTAAAGTCAATATATTGCTTGAAATATTGACATAGTTTGTTTATGGTCCCCTCTATTGAAAAATAACTGACAGAGTGTACTACTTTTTATGTGACTAAAAATATTAATGATTAACATGTGGTATATTTGTAATTGACTTGGATGAGGATTTTCAGGTCTCCTTCCAAAAAATGAGATGTTTTTCCAGCATTAGGTATCTCTTCAGCTGAAAATATGGTAACTGACAGTGATGAAACAAGTCAAAATATTTACGGCAACAGAAATTTGAGGGGGAGAACCCTCAAAAGCTTAACTTGCTTACTTTTTATTCAAATTTACTTAAAGAAATAATTTTAGCTTGATGGTTTTGTTATCACTCAGAAATACTTTGTTTACATTCAGAAAAGTGAATGGCAATTTATGTATAAAGTTATAGCATAAATATAATGTTAAAAATTTATTTTGTATTCTTAGTTTGAGACTCTCTCATTTTATGTACCAGCCCTTATATTCCCAAAAGGGTGCTGCCTAGAGGTTTATCCAGTTAGCTTCTACACTCTGTAAACAATAATTCCTCTCTTTTCCTGAAGAAAGTGTTAGACACTCATCACCATTAAGAAACCATCATCATTAAGAAGTTTTTTGCTGACATTGGCCTAAATACTTGCTTTCATTCAGCTCTTCGGGGTTCTAATATCTTAAATAATGTCGTTTGGTACTTAATGTTCCTACCTTTCAACACTGGCATTTCATTCACTTAATTCTGGCTGCAACTTGGTTTCTAGCATCTGTATAGATTTTGTCTTTTTATGCTAGAAATAAATACGAATGAAGATGGATTTTCTGTTAAAGAATGCAGAGAATCCCTTGAGTATCTAAATAAAAGCTTAAGTTTTTTTCGCTCCCCTAACTGACAGAATGCAAGATGATAGTCTAAAATGAAAACCAGAATAGATAAATAAATTAAAAATGATGTGACTCTACAGTTTAAACAACTAAAATAAAGAAATGGGGAGGAAAAGGGACTTGGTAAGGAGAAATAAATCAAAACTTTACAATCATCATTTCATATAATTGTTCCTTCTGATTTTGTATCAACATAAGAAATGGCATAAAACTTTTTATATAATCTTGTTCCAAAAGGTGAAAATAAAATAAAATATTTAAAAAATCATTGCATCTCCTACTATGTGATGTTTTTAGAACATGAATTATTTTCCAAATTTTTCATTAAATGAGATGTTCTGGCATTTTCAGAGAGATATAATTTAAACAGAAGATGAACTGAATTGAAAGACTCATGACCTACCTTAGATCTACCTTAAAGAAAAAATATGTTTTTTTTTTTAGGTGTTTTTGAGCTGGGCCCAACTCATAGCAACCCTCTTAGTGTTTTCAAAAACATTTGTATATGTAAATATAATTGTATATATTCAAGATTGGAAAGTACAAGAGGACCCATCGCAAATAGGGAGGGTACTAAAGAGAACGGGAAGGATATGGGGAAAATCTGAAGAGGGAGGGAGAGCAACACAGGGGGTAAAGAGAGAGAGAACAAGTGCAAATTATAGGACACAATTTTATGAAAATCTCATAATGAATCTCATTATACTATATACAATTTTAAAAATCATGCTATACCTCATAAATATGTACAATTATCATTATCTATAATTTTTTCATAAAATGCTTAAGATGGAAGTGTTAATAATACTGATCTGGTAATTACACGTTAAATACTAATTGATAAAAATAAAATAAAAGACTCATGATGCTAACTCCAAGGTGATTATGGTCCCCTCAGATTAATATTCTGGTCTTCTTAGATGGTTCTGATTTATGTATTGAAAAAAAGAAATAAAAACACAAAAAGTAAGAGGTGTTGTTGTTGTTAGGTGCCGTCAAGTAGGTATCTGACTCATAGCGACCCTCATAGGGTTTTCAAAGGCTGACTATTTCAGGATTGCCTTGGGAGTGGATTGCCAGGTCCTTCTCCCATTTTTGTGGTGGTGGGAATTGAACTCCTACCTCAGAGACTGCAGCGCAGTGCTCTACCAACTGAGCTAAATCCCAGCCCATGTCAGAGATGTAGTAAGAGTTTAACTGAGTTTACTGAGGCAAGAAAGTCTAACCTAACATAGAGTTCAGGCTGAATGAAAAGGTGCCTTCAGAATAATTGTCAAAGTGTAATTTTAAAATCCGTTTAGTAAATAAGATAGAACTGAGTTTGATTGATATATACACAATGGATGGATAGGTAGATATACAGATAACAGGAGAGTAACTTTTGGGAACAATGTCTCTAACTAAAGGCAAATCTGAGACTTACAAAGGCAAAGCCGTCAAGTTGCACAGGAAAGTGATTGGTGTATTTAACAAGTCTTTGTCTTGTGCTGACTATGGTGGTGCTTAGAGCAGTCCAGTGGTAAATCTTTGTCCATTTGTTGAGTGCTGGATAGAAGAATCACTACTAGTAGATTCTAACTAGTTTTCTGAAAAAGAGTTGCCTTTATTATTTCTAGTAACTCTGACTGGCTGCTATCCTCTACTCTCCAAGCTAAGGGTCACATTGAGAACAACATATCCTTCTGAGCATGACTAAGTAGTCCAATTTCTTTTAAATTAAAATGGCGTTCCAGGGTCATGCCTTATTTATCTTGTTCATGGGGTTTCCATTTATTTAATAAAGTAATTATCTTAATAGTTGCATTAAAAATCTAGAAATATTTGTCCACTTTGTAAGTCCAACCTATGCAGTGGCTCATTCTAGAAACAATGAGGTGTTTGTGTAGTGAATAGATTCTCACTTGATTAAATCTCAAATTCTATCAGATCAATGAAAACTCAACACTTATCATTCACTCATTTCCCAAATACACTCCATAAAACATCTTTATACTAAATATAATGTTCATAGTTTTTCAACAACAGCAGCCAGAGAAAGCTAAATCTTTGTTACCTCAAGTAATGGAGGGTAAGGTCTTCAAACCTACTTTCCCTACATTCACTTGTGCCATGATTTGTGCCTCTGCCTTTATGATGTAGCAAGTCATGACAGAATGGTACCTAGATGTGGGGAGGAGAAGACTGTCTCAAATACAGACAAATACAGACAATAAAGAGGTACATTGCCCATAAAGATTTCTTTTTTTTTCTTGTTTCTGCTTTTTATGCTTTACTGGAATTGCTGAACCCATCACCACCCAATGTTACCACTAAGCTGCACCTCAACCCTGTTTTCATTTTTTTTTTTATTTTGAGACAAATTCTCCTTATGTTGCACAAGCTGTCTCTTGTCTCAAACTTGCCTTCTCCCTGCATCAGCCTCACAACTACCTGAGATTACAGATGTGTGCCAGGGCACCCAGTTGTCTTAACAGTTATTAGAAGCAACAATAAAACCCACTAGCTGGGTGGGGTGGCACACACCTGTAATCCCAACAATGCAAGTGGTAGAAGCAGAAGGACTGTTAAGTTTGAGGCCAGTGGCAGCCTGCATCATTTAGTGAGACCTTGTCTCAAGATAAAAAGCAAAAATTGGGATAAGGTTGCGGCTCAGTGATAATGAATGCCCTTGCAAAGAATGTGTGCTGCACTGGGTTTTACCACACAGTGCAGAAGAAAAAATACCCACAAAAACTTGATTTATTTATTCTCCTTTTAAAAATTATTGTCATGCTCCAGCAATTCTAAACAATGTAAATGATAAAACATTCTTTCTTGTCAGGGCTAATCACTTTTTACTGAAACATTTTCCCATTCCCATCCTTTGTTATGCCAAAGAATCATGCCTGTATTCAGCAGGTGATGGAGAATATGAATGATAACGTTGTTGTTGTTGTTGTTGGGTGCCGTCGAGTCGGTATCCGACTCATAGCCACCTTCTGTACAACAGGGGAAACACTATGGTCAGTGCTTCTCTGCTGAGCCTAGGGTTTTCAATGGCAGATTGATTTTTGGGAGGGGGTTGCCAGGTCCTTCTCCCAAGCCTACAGCTTCTGGTGTTCCCAGGCAGTCTCCCATCCAGGTACTAACCAGGCCCGACCCTGCTTAGCTTCTGAGATCTGATGGGATTGGATGCCACAGGGCTATGGCTGCAGGCTTTGATGACGTAGGGAACAAGAAATACATGGAGGAAACTGAAGTTGAGAAGTAGTGCAAGGGACCAGTAGAAAGTAGTTGGAATATTTCCTTATAATGCTTTATGTATGTATTATGCTGTATATCTAACAATATTTTTAGTTTTCCGTAACTGCTTTCTGCACCAATAAACTAGGAACAAAAGTACATAGTGAATTAAAAAATACATTCTAAATGTCCATTTTTTAAAAAGTTGATTTCATCCACAATAGGAGACTCAGTGACATCAATGACTGCATAAAATCAGAAGAAACAAATCCATAAAATAATTCACTAGTATTTACTTCAAAAGCATTTTCTTAAAGACTGACTCTCCCCAAAGATTATGTTATACATAGTTGTAAAATATGCATTTACAATACTACTCCATTTAACTAGACTTTTGAGTTTAATAAATGACATTTTTTCTAAATTATTTTCATGTATTTTCAATTCTAACTTTGTGCACATATAAAATGAAACAATGACTATTATATATCTTAGCTTCATTTACAAAGGAAACATTGGCAAAATCTTCTCTAAAGAGAAAGCTGTTATGTTATTTGTAACAGTGGTTTTATTTATATTTTTCTATTGAGTTCATTATATTGAAGTAAAATTTTAGAAAATTCTTTGTACCATAGATGAAGCATCATAGATTACTAGGAAAGCTATTATAACAAGTTTGAAAAGTTCAATATTAAAGGTGGAATTATATATTATATTAAAAATAAAAACTTTAATGGGTCAAAGCTTTGTGACTTAAAAATGCCTTAAAGAAAATGATAATTTGAAATAATTTGGAATAAATTGTAGCATAAACATAATCATCAAGAATGTGATATTGTAAACTAGGTGTCATGCCACATGCTTAATCCCAGAGATTTGGGAGGCTGAGGAAAATGAATCACAAGATCCATTCCAGAGGCATCCTGTGCAACTTAGTGACATACTGTCTCAAAATAAAAAAATAATATAATAATACAGAGACTATAGGTGTAGCCCACAAGTGAGAGAGTACTTGTCAAGGATGCATGAGGCCGTGGGTTCAACCACAAGGACAATAAATAATAATAATAATAATAATAATAATAATAATAATAATAATAATGGTAAAACTCTAAAATCAAAACACACAGTGTAGTTGTGGCAGGGTTGGGCCTGGTTAGTACCTGGATGGGAGACCGCCTGGGAACACCAGAAGCTGTAGGCTTGGGAGAAGGACCTGGCAACCCCCTCCCAAAAGTCAATCTGCCATTGAAAACCCTATGAACAGCAGAAAAGCACTGACAATATTGTTTCCCCTGTTGTACAGAGGGTCGCTATGAGTCGGATATCGACTCAACGGCACCTAACAACAACAACAACAAGTTATTGAAATACAAATTTTTATATAAAAGCTGATGTTGAATATTAGAAACTACTTTAGCTTGGCAGTCTATACTTTCTCTGTTGTTCATCATTAATTGGGCTTTAGAAATGTTAAAACCTTTCAGAAGATATTTAGAATCAAAGTAAGTGTCCTAAAATGGTATTGAACTTGTTCACAGTAAATCTTTGAATTGTAGTTGCATAATGTTCACTATCCATTTGAAATATTTAATCAAATATTCTTCAAATAGAGCATTAAATGCCATCTTTTAAAGCTCTTAGCTAATTGTGATTATAGAAAATAATGATTACAATAGGAAGATATTAGAATGTATCACTCAAAGATAAGGAATAAATTGAATAAATGACAGCTTAGAGGTATATCAAATTTAATTTTGAAATTTTATGCTTACATTTTGGAATATCCCAATACATAAGAAATATTTTTCATTTTTTAAGGGAGAGATAATTTATCTGAAAATAATTGAAAATGTCTCTTAGAAAAGGATATTCAAATTGAGAAAAGGGACCAAAGTAAGAACATGTCATGGGCTCCATGTGTTGCTTTTTGTTTTATTTTTTGGGGTATCTCTTCAGCTTAGAGTTCTTACAAGTACATAGACACACTTCATTCATTTGTACATTCACATATATACAAAAACATGTAAGTACTTGAGTATGTGCATGTTAACATAAAATATTTGTTTGTAAATGTGTACTTGTCCATTGACAGAAATTGCATATGTATGTTTTGCTCTCTGTGCTTGTGTATGTATGTGTGTGTGCACATGGGTTAAGTGGCATGTCTCTGAAAATAAGAAACCTATATTGCTTCATCTTGCTCTTTAGATAAAAATGTACCATAAAACCAAGAGTCAACACTCTTAAGAGATTCTTAAGTCTTTGTCTCTGTCTCAATTTTTCCAAGGTCTGTTTTTGCGTGTTTTCCAAATTTGCAATTTCTTATGAAGGCTGGAAGGGATTGAAGAAACAACTGGGAAAGGGTTGCTTCCTCAAAGTAGTCAACCTTAACAGCAGGAATAGAGTAAAACCTTTGGTACTTCCTTTTGCTGATTAGCATGACCCAGGAAGAAGCATAGTGACAGCAACATTAGGCTCGAATGTGAGAAGATCATATGCATGGAACAGTGTTGCACAGTGCCTCGTTCTGCTGTACCTCATGTCTCTATGAGGCAGATCTGACTCAATGGCACCTAACAACAAACAAACCTAATTAAACTCTGAAATAAGCACTTATTTGCACTCTTAGTCTAAGCAAGGCTGAAGTTACAGGCAAATAACATAAATCTGACCAAAAAAGAACGATTTTTTGTAAGGTGTAAGTATGAATGTTCATTCAGGTACAACTGTGGCTCATCTCTCCTGTTTTTGAGAACCTTACTGAAGACACTGCTCACCTCTGGTCATGTTTTCTCATAGAAAGTGAAAATCCACATATTCAAGGGAGATGTATGATAGTTTTTCTATTCACATTTAATTGGGTAAAGTGAGTCACATTAACAATGGAAATTTAATTTCCTAATAAAAAAGAGCAAGTAGAAAGAGGTAGTACATGTTTTGACCACAGTAGGTTTGATCTCAGGAAAAATGAGTTGAAAATTAGAAAAATATTTCAAAAATTGTCCTAGTGATTGGTGGATTTTGGTCATTCTTTTCCTTTTCAATATTCCCAAGATGATAATTTTAGTAGTCACACCAAGTAGATGAGTTAGTTCTCAAGAAGAAACCTGTTTGAATTTCCTGTCCATGTCTCCATTATGAATTTAAAAAGAAAAGCTACTCTTTCCTTTAATAAAAAGCCTTCTCATACTTCTCTCCATAAGTACAACCTTTCTTCCAGTCTTATTACATAAATATTCTTGTCATCTTTGGGGAATTTCCAGTATCTCAAACTTGTCTTTTTCTCTGAATCTATATTCCAATTATGAACTCACTTCCTTGTCCAAGAATCTAAATTCCTTGATCAATTATTTCATCTGGGCTCAAAATTGCAAAGACGTAGGGATATGATGGGCAATTACTTTCTACTTGTTCTTTCTCCATTTATATCATCTTCTAAACTAACATCTGTGGCCCTCTCTTCATTCTTCACTTTTTTTTTTTTTAATTAGTAAAAGGCATGAATCATCTTTGGGTTTAAAGAAGGCATTGGACATCCTTGCCTCATTTTGGGGAGTCAGTCTATTTAACTGTATCATTCCTAATTATTTGCTCTCCATTGGCTGGTGGTAAAAGAAGCCTACTCCTCTAACCTACCAGCTGCATCAGTAACAGGTAAGTATGTCTAAGAAATTAGGAATTTCATTGGCTGCATAAAAAAGCTATATGCTATAGTTGTCTTTCATAAGACAACTTTTTTCATAAGACAACTTTCATAAGACAACTTTTTTGTTTATTTTATTATTTATGCTTATACACTTTTCAACTTGTTCTGTTGTTGGGTAAGAAAGCATATGCTATTTATTTGGGCTACTCAGATCCAATGAGGATTTGAGTAAACACATAAACACATAATTTTCTCCGTTTGAAGACTTGTCCCATAAATCACAATTCCTTCTATCTTGTATCTGGATTGCTGAGAATTTCTGGATAACAGGACAGAGTTGTACGCAGAGATGCAGTTATATCTTTAGAGAGTGGGCATGGCTAGGAATTAGTGGGATTAGTGGGCAGCTGGGAAGGAAGATGTTAAAATCTGAATTCTAAGGTTAAGATTATCTTGGCTATTTTTTTTTTTCATTACTAGGGGGCTGAATATGGGGCTGCCTGCATTCTTTGCAAGCACTCTGTCACTGAGCTACACTTCCAGACCTCCTTTATGATTATTTCTTTAATTGAGACAGGGTCTCACTAAGTTAAGCAGGCTGCCTTGGGCCTGGAATCTGCATTCCTTTTGCCAAGACATTGGGATTACAGGAGTTCCCCACTACACCGGCTGTCTTGGTTTCTTCATCTCCCCTGTAGGACCTTGTGTATGTTACTTAACATCTTTGTGACTCAGATTCCTCATGTGTAAAGCTTGGATATTCTGGCGTTTACTCTTGGGGTAGTAAAGCTTGAGATAGCACATGCACAATGATCAAAACACTGCCTAGAAAAATCAGTTACTTACTTTTATGTGTCACCTCCTGCACTCAATTTATCCTGGGTATATGGCAGATACCTTTTCCAATCTTACCTTTCTCTGTAAGTGCAATATAGCCTCCCAACTTTTTAAATGCTATTTTGACCCAATTTTGAGGCTCTGGCTAGAAGTTAGTTCTACTTTTTCCTTCCCTTCCCTTCCTTTCCCTTTCCTTTCTGGTACCTGGAGGTTTCCACCACTGAGTAGCACCCTTGAGCGCCTTTTGCATCTTTATTCTGAGACAGGGTCTTTGTAAATTATTCAGGCTGCTTCTGGCCTTGAACTGGCAGAAGTCCCTGCCTCTGTCCGTTGTGTCACTGGGATTATAGACATGCACCAGCGTGCCCTGCCCAGTTCTTCCTGAGCAGCTGATTAAGTCCATATTACAGCCACTTCCCGAATGGGGCTTTCATAGTTTTGACCACTAGATCCAGTGTCTAATAGCAGCAGATCTAGAGATCAAGAACTGGGATGCACTTTGTATCCCAAATTCCCTCAAATCAATCAAATTTGACAATATGCAAGGACCCCACAAAATTTACCTAGCCATGCCACATTTGTCATACAAAAGTTGCTCCTTGAAGTTTTTAGATTTTTGTTACCCTGTTGCTAGATATGGTACCTTGTATGGCCCAATGGGGCAGCCTTCTTCACTACAGAGCTGTCAGTAAAAAATTTTTGCCTTTAAACTATCTGAACCTCAATGTAATGTGCCCCACATCAAAGGAATCTTTTGTTTTTATAAAACAATGTGTTTCTTATCCTACATTAAATTCTTCTCTCTCAACATAGTTTGTTTTCATGTACAGCTGGCCGAAAAGTTTCAGAAGTCCATCACACAGCAATCTTATGTCAATTTTTCCATACCACAGGAAGCAGTATTTCTTACCCTATCCAAGACTAATCTCACTTGTGCTCAAGTGCAGACCATCATTTATGCTTTAAGAGATTTGACCTTCTTGTTAGTATATCTTTCCCTGAATGCTGAATCAGTCACATTCTAAGATTTCTTTATAGAAAATAGCTCATAATACACTCCTTCTTTAAAGGAAAATGATCCCTATTAATCATTATGTCCTATGACTAGTGTCAACACTATCTCTACTCTTCAAAGGTAAGATACTCCAAAAAAAAATTCTTCATTAGCTATTCACTGTTTTTTCTTCTTTACTTAAAGTTATACAAATTAAACTGTGGCAACTGTGCCTATCATTGTATTTCCCTTCAGATCCCATGTTAATAAAAGTGCTTCAACTATTACATATATGATGGAATCACCTAGATTTCTACTGGTCACTCAAGACTCTTTCTTAGATTTACTAATGAAAATAGCTACAAAAAACTCTATTTCAACATGTTATAATTAAAGGTATCGAGTTTCTCCCAAAAGTCTTCTTCATTACTTAATTCCTTATTTAGGGAATGGAACTTGGCTTCATTTTTTTCACAGCTAGCATCACTTAGGTGGCAAGGATTCTTGAACTTTACACTATTCTTACCATCTGCTATATTTGTTCATTCATATCCATTGTTACCATTACTTTGCTGTTGTTGCTGTGGGCATGGCACAATGCCATATGTGTATTAATTAACAGCTAATGGATTTTTTTAAAAAAGAAAATTTGAACTGTGTCATATAGTCCTCTTAACATGCAATACTTTTTTTATTATTCAACTTACTTCATAATGCTTTCTTCTATTCCCTATACCAAATTCAAAAATCTTTCTGAATGAATATGCATAGGAATCTATATTTTTGTCCTTGTTTCAAATGCTCATTTCATTATATCAATTTTTCTTCAGTGTCCAGTTGAAGAAAATTTTATGTTTAATGGACTCAGACAAAATTTTAATCTTAATAAAGTTCTCCTGATACAGTTCTTCTAATTTAGAATGTTCTACTCACCGGGCACCATGGCGCATGCCTGTAATCCCAGTAACTCAGGAAGTAGAGGCAGGAGGATTACAAGTTCAAGACCAGAGGCAGTCTACATAATTTAGGGAGATCCTGTCTCAAAAAGCAAAACAATGGGCTGAGGGTGCAGCTCAGTGGTCCAGCACTTGCAAAGCATACAAGGGAAAGGCCCTAGGTTCAACCCCCAGTACCTAAACAACAACAACAACAACAACAACAACAACAAAAGAATGTTCTACTCTCCTTTTTGCTCCTTCATTGTACTCTAAACAATGTATTAGTGTAATACTTACACTATATTACTAAATTGCATGATTAGCTTTTTAGAAAACTAGTGAAAATCCTTTAACTTATAAAATGGTACTAACATTAACTGAAGTAACAAGAAAACAAACAAGACAAATTGCTCTAATATAATACCCAGGCTCCTCAATGGAAGATGTTGTTGAAAGCCACAGGAAGTGTCAATGAGAAAAAATGAGTGAAGAAGTTATCATGAGGCTGGTAAATCAGAAGTTCTTCTCTTACTTCAAATTTATGCACTTGAATTACATACAGAAAGAAAATAATGAATGTATCAGCAACTACAGCTCACATTTTGAATATTCTTTCACTACTGTAGTTAATATGGGCTGGGATTTAGCTCAATTGGTAGAGCGCTGCACTGCAGTCTCTGAGGTCCCAAGTTCAATTCCCAGCAGCACAAAAATGGGAGAAGGGCCTGGCAATCCACTCCCAACGCAATCCTGAAACAGTCAGCCATTGAAAACCCTATGAGGGTCGCTATGAGTCGGATGCCGACTCCACGGCACCTGACAACAACAACGACAACTGTAGTTAATAACTAAATACCTTGAGCTATATAATGTAGTTGGTAAAGAATATAATATTAATTCAAGCGTGGTCATGCACATCTCTAATGCTGTGGCAAAAGGTTCAGGAGTTTGAGGCCAGAAGCAACCTGCGTAACTTAGTGAGACCCTGTCTCAAAATAAAAAATAAAATATAGAATGGGAGTTTAGCACTTGTAAAGTATGGATGAGGCCCTGGTTTTAACTCCCTATTATGACTGCAATGGACAGGGTTAGATTTTTCAATAGTTAAAGAATTATAAGAATTGCATGTGTTATTTCTAAATAAACTCTGCTTATTGTTAAATTCTTAAGTGGTAGCAAGCGTAAATAGTTTATGTTCAATGTTTTAGAAACTTGTTCTAAACTCCTTCATTCTTATTCATTCAGAAGCATCATTCTCTGCAATTATGATTAAATTTTCAGTAATGTTGGTTTATAGATTTTTTTCTCCATTTTTCTCCATAAATAATATAGAGACCACTAAAAAAGAAAATTGTCTGTAAAGGTTCTTTTTAAAAGGAAAAAACAAGCCTGCAACTGATCTCTGACAAAACACAGCAAAACACAGAAATTTTGAAGAGCTATTAGAAACATTTCAGCTATACCAACTGCCTTTGGCTCAATTTTCTAAGACATTCAGAATAAATTTTTCTATGAATGAAGTTAAAATTCATAACTTAACATATTATGTTTATTACCTGAAACTTGGTGCCTGTCACAGTAGGTATAATAATATACATTTGGTTCTGTAGTCCCACCTCTAGCTATAATATCTTACCATACTTTAATGCAAAGACATAAAAGTAATTTCTGGGTTTCTGTCACTCTCATGTGCTTGATTACTATCTAGTTGCCTAGAGGATGTAAAGAGACTTAGGTACTTCCTTAGGGAGGTAAGGAAATAAAAATTAGCTCAAATATGAATTAGAAACTTATAGATGCTATAAAATTTCAGAGGAGGGTTTAGTCATTCTGCTAAAAAGAGCTCAAAGAATATTATAGTATAGAAGAGGCATTTAGCAGAACTGAAAAGAATGGATGACTTACACTACTAGAAATAGGAAGAAAACTATTTCAATAGAAGGACTAAATTATACACCATGATAAAAATAAGACATTGTGAGATGTATTGATCTAGAATTATTAGAATTCAGGCATGAATGAAATATGAATGTGAAAAATATAAAATAGTGTTAGAGTTATAAGTTGAAAATAAAGAAAGGACCATTAGCATAACAGGCTAATGAGTTTATATACAATTTGTAATAAAGTGGGAACCTATGTGTTATTTTGATCAGGAAAGTAAAAGGATTAAAAAGAAAGGAGAATAGTGAAGTAGTACAAAAATTTGAAAATGATCTTGCTTATACTTCAATTCCAACTGTGTAAATTGAAGAAACTAACCTCAGTTTTGGCCTGCAGCTGTAGCCCTGCGGCATCCGATGCCATCAGATCTCAGAAGCTAAGCAGGGTCAGGCCTGGTTAGTACCTGGATGGGAGACCGCCTGGGAACACCAGAAGCTGTAGGCTTGGGAGAAGGACCTGGAAACCCCCTCCCAAAAATCAATCTGCTATTGAAAACCGTATGCACAGCAGAGAAGCACTGACAATAGTGTTTCCCCTGTTGTACAGAGGATTGCTATGAGTCGGATACCGACTCGATGGCACCTAACAACAACAACAACCTCAGTTTTATTATTTGTCAACCTTACTGGTAAATATATATTTTGGGCATTGTGAAAATCAAATAAAATAATGTATGTGAGGTACCTTAGTATAATGCCAGAGCATTTTAGATTTCAACCAATATTAGTTCCACTAATAGTGACCACTCTGGGGAATAAATGGGTCTCTACAGAGTCTTCATTAATGCAACATGACTGCTGTTAATAAAGTCTTGGTTCAGACTATTACAGGAAAATTGACAAATGTGGTATAGTAGAAAAATAGGTGGAAACTGCCCAGGAATTATGTTTTCATGGATGATGTTAGATGGAATGAAAGATGAACCCAAAATTTGGAAATTTTTGCCTGGGAAAAGTTCATGTCACTCAAAGAAAAAGAATTTGAGAAGAGAAGCAGAACTGGAGAATAGGTGATTTGGTTTAGAACCTACTTGTTTGGAAGTCAGCATTATGGACTCTGGAAGATACCCAGATAACAGACATGAAATTGGAGTGTAGAAAGGAGAGCAGAGGTCAGGATAAACTTAGAGTGGCAGCTGTGGAGGAAAATCTGAACTGGGAGTTAAAAGACAGGGGTAATAAGTAAAACTCTTTTTTATGATTGTCTTAACTTTGTAAAAAGTTCCATACACTTCAAATTTATTTTCTTTCTTTCTTTTTATTTACTTATTTGTTTATTTTAAGTACTAGGGGATTGAACCTAAGGCCTTGTTCATTCAATGGAAGTATTTTACCATTGATCTGCAACCCCAGCGGGGATACAGATGAGACAGGGTCTTGCTAAATTGCAGACTGCCTGTGGACTTGAATTTGTGTTCCGCCTGCCTCGGCCTTCTGAGTTGTTGGATTATAGGCAAGCACCATGGCTTCTGGCTTTCAAATTTATTTTTAAAAAAATAAATATACTAACTCTTAAAGATGACATTGCAAAAATAAATGAGATGTGTAATAAGGAGTATTTTGTAATATAAAATGCAGTATGCAGATATAAACCTGAAGGCATTATTAGCTCTAAGCATGAGCCTGTTGTTGTTAGGTGTCCTCCAGTTGGTATCTGACTCATAGCAACCCTTTGTGCAACAGGCATAACAGTATTATTAGTGTTTCTCTGCTATTCATAGGATTTTCAATGGCTGATTGTTTTAGGGGGAGCTGAGGGGAGTGGGTTTCTGGGTCTTTCTCCCCAAGCCTACAGAACCTGTAGTCAGACCTGTAGGCAGTCTCTTACCCAAGTACTAACTAGATCCAACCGTACTTAGCTTTAGAGATCTAAAGGGATCTGACCATCATGGTAGGGCTGCAGGCAAGAATGAGCCTAGCAATGTTCTAATTGTTTTAATGTGTTAATTTATTTAATATTCTCAACAATGTTATAAGATAAGCACTATTTTCCTCAGTCTCTTTCCTCCTCTACACATACACACACACACACATACACATACACACACACACACACACACACACACAGGGAGAAAGAGAGAGAGAGAGAGAGAGAGAGAGAGGCATGCAATTAAAGGTCCCAGCACAGAAAGCCTAAGTGTCAAAGGCCTCACAACTGGGAAGTGGTAGAAATGAGACTAATACCCAGGCAGGTCGGGCTCCAGCGGGCTTGCATTAAACCACCACTATTTTTTTCTTTACTCAGTATTGAGAGTTGAATCCAGTACACATGCTTGACAAGTGCTCTTCTACTGAGCTGTTCTCCCAACCCTTTTTTTTTTTTTCTTTTTTTTTTTTTTTTTTTTGACTTTTTTGAAGCATGGTCTCATTAAGTTGCACAGGCTGCTTTCTGCCTTTGGCCTTGAACCTGCAATTCTCTCTCTAAGTAGCTGGGCTTGCAGGTACACACCAAGGTACTACCTTAAACTACTATTCTTTGTGCTTTCAACCCTTAAGTTAAAAAGTATTGATTAAAGAGAATATTTTAAAGCCCAATTTTGTCTTTGTTGTTGTTGTTGTGTCTGACTCATAGCAACCCTCACAGAGTTTTCAATGGCTGACTATTCCTGGATAATTTTCCATATTTGTTGACAGTAATGTCATAATAAATGCTGGGTAAAAATAATGATTGGTCCACTTGCAAGTTATATATGAAGCCATTACAGAGGTAAAGTATATGAACTGAGCCTATATAGATGATAAGGAGAGGAGAGAAGAGAAAAGTGGAGGGAAAGGATATAGTAGAAAGCAAGTGAGAGGTGGGAAGACATTAGGATAAGAAGCTTGGAAAATACAACCGGGGTGGTTTGGAAGTGAAAAGTAACTCAGGGATGGACATAGGGGAGATATTAGTAGAGGATAAAGAAACCTGAAATTAAGACTTTGGAGAATATAAAAAGAGAAAAACTTTCAAACGCAATTGAGTTTTCAAGAATGTTAAACTCTGTGGTGAGTCTATAAGGGTTTGGATGGACAAGAGGCTTACTTAATATAGTTTTTGGACTATAGTTTATATCAGTAGGAATATAGGTTTTCTCTTGATCTCCGTGTCTGAACAATTATCTAGGAACACTTTTTACCTTCTCTTTATCTCTCATTCATTCTCTTACAAAGCATGGAGGAATAACTTTTCTGATTTGGAATTTGGAAGAAAACCTGAACATATTCAGCTTAGTTCTTTCCTTACTTTGTTGTTCAGAGCTAAGTAATGTACTTGCCCTTATAAGGAAGACATTCACTTGTCCATCCGCATCTCTGTTTGCGTATGTTTCAGAGGTTAAATATTAGCATGCCCACTGAGCTGCTTCTCGTAGATTTTGTCTCCACTGTAATGACAGTCTACTTTAAATAATTATCTTACTCCTTTGGTAGTACCCAGTCAATGCTGACATAGTAATAAAAGATACTTATTATTTCTTGAGTGCTTCCAAACTCCAACAATAGTGTTCATAACTGTCAGGCTAGTTGCTTACCACAGTTGGAGTCTTTTTTGTTGTTGTTCTGTAGATATATGCTAGTCTTTTTCCTCAAGAATGTCATTATCATTTGCCTATTATCTCATTGCTCACCTTTTGGCTAGAACACTTATAAACCTCTCCAGAAGGAGTTGGTCTAATAAATAATAGTTAATCCTGCAAGAGTTTAAGATCAAGGAACCAGCATCTAGTGAGAGCATTCTTGTTATATCATGATATAGCAGAGGGTGAGAAGGAGAGAGAAAAGGCGGCTGAATTCACTTTCTTACAATCAATCCAATCCTGAGGTAATGGTATATATAATCCATTCATGGAGGCTGCCATTCCTCATGGCCTAATCATCTCCTAAAATTCTCCATTCTTAATAGTGTAACAATGGCAATTAAATTTCAACATGAATTTCAAAAGGACAAATATTCAAATCATAGCAAATGAGTACTACTAATAATCCATATTTCTTGGAGAAAATAATGATGTATTTTTATAAGATTTCCCAAGAAATTGACTTTTAGGAAGCAGCGTATAAACGGTCTCAAAAATAGAGGAAATTTCCATTTTCTTTCTTTTTCCAAGAGCACTCATACCAATTAATATCAAGAATAAATAATCAAGAATAATTAAGTTCTAATGCTTTCCAATGAAATAGATCCACCCAATTAAATTCTAGAACTACTAAAATGTATATCTATATATTAATATTTTTGTGAAACTTTAAGGCAATTGGAAGACACATTATACTTCACTCTTAAAACTTCAGCATGTACCTTCTAAAAATATGGATGTCCTTTTATAAAATCCAAGTACATTTTAATATTTAATAAATTATTAATAATTTAAAAGTATAGTTTATACTTTTTTACAACTTTACAAAAGTATAGTTTATAGTTTTACAACTATGTACACATATCCCATAAATGTACATTTTAGACTTTTTTCTGAATCATAATCCATCAGAGATCATGCATTCATTTTCATGATCCTTTTTAGTTTCCTTATACCACAAAACCAAGAAAAGAAAAAAAATAAAAAACTTCCACACAGATTTTTGTTGTTGATTTTGTGTTTTTTTTATCTGGACATTGATACATTGAATATTTCTAGATTGGTTATCTTGTAGAAATATCCAACATTTTGGAGTTATCTGTTTCTTCAGATGTCATTAAATCTCAACTGTCTGTTTCCTGTGAACTGGAAGAGAAATGAGTCACTCAATTTAAGCAAATTTGGAAATAAACAAAAACCTGATGTAATGCTAATTACTTCATATGGCATCAAATCAAAAGGTACAGATTTTATAAATTTCCATGATAATTAACCCAATCATCCCTTAGTTAAAACAAAGAACCACATATATGTCATTTTAGTGAAGTTGCTTCCTCTCACCATTCTTAAGTAATCCAAAGAGTGGTACTTAGGCACTAGAGAGACAAACTATTGTCCCCATTTTCCTACTAACACTTTTAGTAAAAATTTGCAAACTTTGCTGGAATTATTCCATAGCATTTTAATTTTTAATGTTTCGCTTATTTCATTTTCCTACGTATATTAATTGCCATTATGATGTAGAGATTTTTCTTCTCACTTTTAAAAAAAATTATGAGAATATCCTATTGTTTGCAGGGTCTTTTTATTTTTAATTTTCCTTCAGACTAAAGAAATTTATCACTCCCTCTGTCAATGAATTCTCTTAGCATGTTAGCTTTATTATCTTTTCATTAATGCTGAGCACATTTTTTTTACCTTACTAATGTACTTTCAAGAATTCCAGTAAATAGAAGCCACTTAGACCCCCTTTCAGCCAATTCCAATATTAGAGTCATCTCCAAGTTTACTGCCCCCCGCCAAAAAAAAATTGTTCTTGTGTTTTCCTGGTGTTTCATAAGTCTTATGCTTTTGAATTGTGTTCTGGATATTTTGAATATTTTGTGTAGAATTCTAGATTCTGATATTTTCCTCTAAATGGTATTAACATTTTATTTTAGTTATCATTTATCTTGCTAGATGTCAAATATGGTCTCTTGGATCAAATATTAAGTCATGCCCTGTATCTTTAACTGAATTGCCTGGATTTGGACCTGAATATGCATTTTCAGGAGTTAATCAAGTATATTTTATACGTAGAATTCTTCCCACTTCACCAGTTCTCTTTTCTTTGAAACTATATTCTCTGATTCTTCAGGCTGGTAACACTATATTTTTTTTCTATCAGTCTCACTTACCACATATAGTATCAATTGCAAACTTGCCTTGAGGCCAGAAGTCACAAAATGGGAAAATCATTGCATGCCAATTTCTCTATATTCATTTTCTATTACTTCCTACCAAATCCTTATATGCCTAGAGATTTCAGCAAAATACATGTATTATATCACAGATGGGTCAAGAATTTGGGTATAGTTTTGCTCACGGTCTCAGAAACCTGCAAACTGTCTGCCAAGAAATATTTTCTTCTAGATCTTAGGGGTAGAGGGAGTCCTCTTCCAAGTTCATTTGGGTTAATGACCAAATTCAGTTCCTAGAAATTGTAAGATTAGGTGGCTAATTTCTAGGACTTAGTTCTAAGTTCTAAAATCTCCAGGAATGATCTAGTGTACTCCAAAGAACTGATTCTAAGTTCTCTTTTAATTTCACCTCATTAACATAAACTCTTGATTAATTCAAAATCAAAAGAATTGGTGCCTTATTGATGGCTGCAAAATTGCTTCTTCTTTGCCATGTAATACAAGCTAACCATAGGGGAATGACATCTCATCTTATTCTCAGGTCTAACCTACATTTGAGGAGAAGTGATTATCTAAGGTGTTGATATACTAAGGGAGAGGAACCTAGGGATTCTACCTAATGTGCCCCTTTCACTCTTGTCAACTCCCCTGCAAAATATGCCTGCCTTTGTTTAATTTCAGAGAGTTTAGATGTGTTTTGTTTGTTTGCTTGCTTTTTATTTCTTTCTGATTTATTTGTATTTTTCTAGAATTAATAATCCATTTTAATCTGCAGTGGGAGTCAGCCTACCATGAATTTACTTGAGAATTTGAGAGGCATATGTCTACTTTATGGCATCACCTTCTTTAATGCATTTAATCTGTTGTATTCAAGTATAATCAATCTTTATATAGTAATATCAAACTAAATTTAATCAAAATGTACTTCTTCAAACTGATAACCATGCAATTGTGTAGGATAGGAGATACAAACAACTTTTGTAGTTATGAAGGGTTTTCTTGCCTTCTTACACAATACAATGGCCCAGGATCATCTTATACTCTTGCTGTCTCAGACCTGGACAAATATATCTCTGAGGATACTTTGTTCCTTTTAGAGTTAATGATATTCAGAAACCAGGATCTGCATGAAACTGAATGCTGATGTTTCTAGGTCTATGCAATTAGGATTTTACACATTTGTAAAAATATAAATTTCTATTTAAAATTCAAATTGAATATGATAGTTTTCTTCATTTATTATTCATTTTGACTGTCGATTTTGAATATTTATATCTCTTTGTTAGTATAGTAAAATTCTTGTTTCCTAACAGCCTCAATATACATGCTACCTATTTCTGCTATACTTTGATAAATAGTTTCAAAGCAGGACTACTATATATAAATTCTCTGAGTGAAATCTTTGAGGACATCAGGGCCAGGTGATACATGCTTGTAATTTGACCATTTGGGAGGCAGATGAAGAAGGATCATGAATTCCAGGCCAACTTTGGATACATAATGAGACTCTTAAAAAACCCAAGAAACTAAAACAAACGAACAAAAAGATTTATTTGAGGAGATTTTTATTATTAAAAACAAAACCAAACAAACAAGCACAAAACACCCAGTAAGCCCAGAATATTATATCTGAAAATCGATTGCAATAATTCGTTTATCTGTGTGAATTTTTTATTAATGCTATGTTTTTGGTTTTCATTCTTTCTTCTATGGTTTAATTTCTCTTTCTAAATTTGATTTAAGTTTTAAATATTTAACACTTTCACATCCAAAGTTAATATACATTTGAAAAGTTACTGTCATGAAAGAACTTCTTCATTCCTGATCCCTATATACATAGGATACTGCTTTTTTAACTTAATAAATTTATTAATATATGTAGGGAACAAATATGATTAGTACATAGTAATCTACTTTATGTTGTTAATGAACAATAGGTCATTGTGTATACATGCCATAAGTTATTCAACCAGTGCTCTATTGATGAATATTGGGATTGTCTATAAACTTTTAATAATTCATTTTAATTTGAACAATATTTGAATAAATTATATGCTTATTTGTTTAATCATATTTGTGGATGTGAATTTTCAGGAAAGATTCTCATAAATAAGATCATTGTGTTTTAGGTAAGTGCATGTCAAGGAATATTAGATATTGCTGAATCTTTTTCCAAGTGGATTTTGGAATTCCCATAATGGATGAAAGTGCATATTTTTCCACAGCAGCACAAAACTATATTGTCAAACTTGGATTTTTGCCAGCCAACAACAGATGATCATTTCCAATGAATGTACTTTATGAGCATTTCTCTCCCCCCCACACACACACACGCACGCACGCACGCATGCACACATATGGGGCTGGGATTTAGCTCAGTTGGTAGAGTGCTGTGCTGCGATCTCTGAGGTCCTGAATTCAATTCCCAGCACTGCAAAAATGGGAGAAGGACCTGGCAATCCACTCCCAAGGCAATCCCGAAACAACCATTGAAAACACTATGAGGGGCGCTATGAGTCAGATACTGACTCGATGGCACATAACAACAACAATGTATATATATATATATATATATATATATATATATTTTTTTTTTTTTCACACAAGCTGGTTCTGTATAGTCTTCTATAGAATTCATATTAATGATTTTAACCTATTTTTAACTACCTTTATGTCAATTTTATGAGATTTTTCATATTTGTGATATTAGCCCTTTGTCTGTAATGTGAGTAATTAATATTTTCACTTACTTTGCCATCTTTGTATTGCTTGTGTTTACTTTCATGTGGAAATTCTTTATTAAAGAGGTATTTATTGAAACAACAGTTTTAAAGTAGCATTTGGAATTTTATAAAAATAACTCAACTTCATTTTACAAATTTGAATTTTGATTTCTGGAATATGCCACAGAGTAAAACATAAATCACTTTTAACTTTGAGATATTTACTAATTTGTTGCTAACAGTTGTGACATTTCTCTTTATAGTAAGCTATTAAAATAACAATCTATCTCTTGTTGTTAGGTGTTGTTGAGTCAGGTCCAACTCATAGTGTCCCTATGTACAACAGAATGAAACACTTTCTGACACTGTGCCATGCCCATACTAAGTCAGTGCTTCTCTGCTATTCGTGAGGTTTTCAATGGCTGATTGTTTCTGGAGTGGGCTGCCAGGTCTTTCTCCCATTTTTCAGTTCTGAGGATTGAACTCAAGGCCTCAGAGTACACAGGGAAAATACTCTACCAACTGAGCTAAACTCTGGCCCAATCTATCTCTTAAACATACATTTATTGCCCAGTGAATTTACCAAAATTTTTCCATAAGTAAAATGCTATCAATTTAATAATTAAATTATGAAGTATTTTATAAGCGCAACTCTGAAAATATCAAGATATTCTATAGAAATTAATATCAAATTGCCTGATATTCTTTCTTCTATCCTTTAGTCTTAGTAACATAATCATGATTTTATTTGAAGTAGAAATGAGTTGAGTTAAACATACTATAATTTTTGCAATCCCTTCTGCAACTAATTGAGCAGGATATACTGAATCGCTTACCCGGAACATAGCTTAACTGTTGTTGTTGTGAGGTGCCCTTGAGTCGGTATCCGACTCATAGCAACCCTCATAGGGTTTTCAATGGCTGACTCTTTCAGGATTGCCTTGGGATTGAATTGCCAGGCCCTTCTCCCAATAGCTTAACTTGTTGTTGTTGTTGTTGTTGTGTGCCGTCGAGTCGTGTCCGATTCATAGCGACCCTCATAGGATTTTCAATGGCAGATTGTTTCGGGATTGCCTTGGGAGTGGGTTGCCACATCCTTCTCCCATTTTTGCGGTGCTGGGAATTGAGCTCAGGACCTCAGAGACTGCAGAGCAGTGCTCTACCAACTGAGCTAAATCCCAGCCCAATAGCTTAACTAGTCATCTTTTATTATGAAATGTACTTTAAGATGGAAGTCATGCATCAGGATAATGCAGCAGAAAGAGGTGTAGTTTCTGTAGAAAGTAACAGGGCAGTATATGCATCACAGCAGCCTCCACTGTCCTATATCTAGATTTTTAAATGGAAAAAATGTACATATATTCATGTCTGTAACCAATTTTTAGAAGCATTTAGTTCCACATAATAGATATATTAATTGATATACATACTTCACGTAAAATACATTAAATATTATAAACAAGGACATTTAGGTTTTTATAAAGTAGTCAAAAACAGAAAATACATTTCAATAAGTCAGAAATTTGTATTTAAGAATGATCTCAAAAATTTAAATATGAAATAGATTTGAGGAACTGTTGAATTGCATATTAAAAAAAACATGAAATATCATCTAGTTCTGTTTCTCTCTCTTGAGTTGTTTTTAGAGTAGATCCTGATCATATATGTTGAATTTTTTCTATACACTCCCATTTAATTTTTGCAAGACTTCACTCTGAAGTCTTCTTTTTATTGTGACAGTTGCTTTTTACAAAATTTTGAGAAATTACAAAACATAATCTGAACGTGCTGAGTTAATAATTTGTATTTGTTTAAATCCAAACCATGCCCTTGTCTCTCATAATCTGATCAATAATTTTGTATGCTTGTAAATGTCTTTTGTTTTTCAGTACTAGGGGTTGAACACAGTACCTCATGTATACTAGGCAAGTGCTCTACCACTAAGTTTCATCCCAACTCATTTTTTATTTTATATTTTTAAATTTTGAGACAGGGTCTCATTTGATTAATAAAAGGCAATTCTTTTATTTTTTTTATTACCACTGGAAACTCACATGTGTGTTAAAGTATTCTGCAAAATAATTAGTTTCCTGTTCATTTTTAACACCAATATTGATTAAGGCTTATTTTCATATTGTAAACATCTAATTCTAATTAACAATAAGGATTTTTTGTCTTTTTTTAAATTTTACAGTACTAGGGTATTGACCTCAGGGCCTGCCACATGCTAGACAAGTTCTCCATCACTGAACTGTACACCCAACCGCTTTTTTATTTTGAGACCAAGTCTCAATGCTTTACTTAGGCTGCCTCTGGCCTCAAACTTGAAATCCTCTTGCTTTAGCCTTGTGAGTTGCCAGAATTACAGACGTGTACCTTCACATCTAGGAGCTGGGATTTAGCTCAGCTGGTAGAGCACTGTGCTGCAGTCTCTGAGGTCCCAAGTTCAATTCTCAGCACTGCAAAAATGGGAGAAGGAAGTGGCAATCTACTCCCAAGGCAATCCCGAAACAGTCAGCCATTGAAAACCCTGAGGGTCACTATGAGTCGGATACCGACTCAACGGCACCTAACAACAACAACCTTCGCATCTAGATAGGGATTGTTATGTTTTAAAGTGCAAAGCCTTACAATCTTCACACTGAGTTGCCTTTTTGACTTTTTAGTACTACTTCCTCTAACCTCAATTGTTTGTGGAAATATTTTTAACATCTAACAGTTCTAAGACTAAATGAATTTCTCCAGTCTGAGACATGGAATCAGCTATTCTTACAGGAGTTTTGGTCCTTTGTAGATTAAGAAGTTTGCTAAATACACACACACCCACCCACACACACACATAAATAGCTCAACTACTTTTTTCTATTATACATTGATATACATTATTTTCTGAATTTTGGTTTAGAATTATAAATTTAAATATTAAATATTTACTAATGAAAGTTATCAATTGAAATTATAATATGAATAAAAATCACTTTTTATTATGCAATGTGAACTACCTGGATCTTTTTTTTTTTCATTTCTCAAGGGATCGAGTCAAAGTTCTAAAATGATAGTGGGAGGAGGGGACCCCTATTTTTAAAAATTCCAATATTAAACTGTGAAAAATAACTTTTAGTAACTGTTTTAAATCTTTTATATTATGTAACCTTAATTTTTATGTCACCTAGCAAGATTTTAGCCAGATTTTTTTTCAGATAAATTTGCCCTGCAAACACAACAAAAAATATGATTTAAAAAATCTCAACTTATAATATAACGCATAGTTTCAGTATCTTGAAAAAATACCAGTCAATATACTTGAAAAGTAGTAATTATTCTGAAAATAATAAAACTTAGTGTATTTTAATTTCTTGTGGTTTGGGCCCAAATATTTCCCTTGGCCAGAAGTTACAATGATGGTTCTTCTGAACACTAGTAATTAATTCATTTTTCTCCTCAAATAATTGAAGAAATCCCAAAATCTCAACAGAGTTTACTTGCAAGGAGGTACACTCAACACATAAACTTTAAAACAGTCATTAAAAGTCGTTAGATTTAAAAAAATCTAATGTGTAAACAGAATAATCAATATTGAGTTATATGTTTTTAAAGTTATTTTTTCAGGCAACCTCCCTCTTTTTAAATTTCTCCCATGGTAGTTTTGGCCAATTAAATTCTTTAAATTTTACCATCTACCAAACCCCCACCAAAACACACACTTCTAAAACTTTAATTTTCCATCAAACTTTATTTATTGTGAAGTCTTTATCCTATTAAAAGTTTATAGAGCTTTCATCGGGCTGGGATTTAGCTCAGTTGGTAGAGCGCTGTGCTGTAGTCTCTGAGGTCCCAAGTTCAATTCCCAGCACCCCAAAATTGGGAGAAGGACCTGGCAATCCACTCCCAAGGCAATCCCGAAATACTCAGCCATTGAAAACCCTATGAGGGTCACTATGAGTCCGATACCGACTCGAAGGCACCTAACAACAACAACAACAACAACAGAGCTTTCATTTATTTCTCCCATTAGAACAGAATTCTTTGTAAAAGCATCATATGATTTTCTTTGTTGCCCTCTTGAGTTGCCTTTAGTTTATCCTTCATGGTCAAAGGAATACTGACTGTGAACCTTGGAAACTGAGTCAGGGATTATGACTGCTATAACTTAGATATGAGTTGAGTGTGGCCCCTGGAGATACATGTGTCTGGAAATTTGGTCCCCAGGGTGGTAGTATTAAAGTTATCAAAACTTTTGGAGTTCAGATCTAATAGAACATAATAGATCAGGGATCATCATCCCAGGAAGGGATTAATTTTGGTCTAGTAGGACTAGATTAGTTTCTAAGAGAACAGATTGTTATAAGGGAGCCCATACCTCCCCTGAGTCCCATTTCCTCATATGCTGCTCACCACTCCTGCACATGTTCCCATTTGTAATGTCAACAACCATGAACTCACCGAAGATGAGCAGATACCAGTACTATGCTCTTGAATCACCAGAAGTATGAGTTAATAAACCTCTTCTTCTTATAAAATGCAAATCTTCAGATATTTTTAATAGCAACACAAAATAGAAAAGGACAACTATTTTCAGCTTTACAAATCACGGTTCTGGTGTGATCAAAGATATTACCTGTCCAACTAGTTTACCACCATGGCACACTTAGAGACAATAGGAATTGATTTTTGGATGTCATAATTTTCACACCATGCAATGTCATCTTATATCTCTCAGATATAGAAAGATGAATACAAATTATTCTATCATTTTGTTTTCCCAGGTCACCTGGACTACTGGAAGAGCTTCTGCTTCACCTGGAATGGCAATTTCAATTTTCCAACAAATCCCAGGATTGCAGGGAAGAATTTGATGGAGTGCGAGATCGCCATAGTTTCTAGATCTCCACAGCTGTCACTCTAATCTCTCTGAGTTCTCCAGCATCTTAATTAGTGTCCTAATCAAACCTTACAGAAATAGCTCTTCATACCAGATCCCTAACTTCTCAGCTTTCATTTTCACTTTCTTCCTTTCCTTCCTTTCCTTTCTTTCCTTTTCTTCCTTCCTTCCTTTCTTCTTCCATTTTTTAACACACATATTTATTTCAGCTTTGGAACTATGAGTAGACTGTAGAGACTGAGCCTGGCATCAGGAATGGGGCAGGACAACAGGGTGATCGTGGGCACTCAATGCCAACTGAAAAGTCTCAAAGTCTACTTCCATAGTTAGACTCTCCTGGTCTATCCATCTTCCATCTACTCCAGCCCTGTAACCCAAACACTTCTCGGTTTTGGGAAAGCTGGCCATACTGACCTCCAATTTCTCCATTAGATCAGCCAAGTCTTCCTGTATCTCCTGGATCATGTCCTTCAGCAAAATGATGAGGAGGTAGATCTCCAATCTCATTCTTCCCACAACTACCAGCAGCTAGAGGATCATCAGGAGCTGCTAGACCATATATCAACAGTCCTGAGTTCTGTTGGGGAATTCAAAGCTTTATTAATTACTCAAGTAACTCATCTACTAAGGTGACGGGACTAAAAACTCTAGGTTTTCTTTGTTAAGATTCTTCTTTGGGTTAGGAAACACACTATTCAAAAGAAAAAATAAGTTGAGCTTTATTAACATTTGTCTTTTGAAGAGCAGCTCAAAACACACTGTTAGAGAATGACAAGACAAGCACAGATTTAGAGGATATATTTACATAAGTTTAATGTCTGATAAATGCCTTTTTATTCAGAATATAAAATGAATTCTCAATTGGCAAAAGATTTGAACAGACATTTAATGAAAGATGATACCTAGATGATGTATTAATTAATTGTCTAGATGTGACCAAAATGCCTGAGAGAACAACTTAAGAGAGGAATTATTTATTTAGCTCAAAGTTTCAAAGCTGTCAGTTCTTAGTCATTGGCTCTGTTTATCTGAGTCCTTGGTGAGAGATAACATCATGGAAGCAGGAGCATGTGACAGAGGCTACTCATCTCATCATGGACAGAAGGCTGAGAATAAGGAATAGACTGGAGAATAAGTAAGAACTTCAATGTTGCATGTCTAGTGACTGACTTCCTTGACCTAGTCCCTTTTCCTGAACTTTGCAGAACCTCCCAAAATAGCACCACCAGCTGTGGCCAAGCATTCAACACATGAGATTTTGGAGGCCATTTCATACTCAAACAATAAGAGTTGATAATCCTGCACAGAAAATATTGATCTTTAGTGGTTGTCAGTTAAGTAACATCCAGTCCAGTCCAACTCAAATAAATTAAAATTTTAATCAAATACCACTATATAACTACAAAGACTAAAATTAAAAAGTCCAAGCAACTGTAGATGAGGATGTGAAGCACATGCAATCTCACACACTGCTGATAAGACAGATCAAAGGGGCCAAATTCTTCTAAGGGCATTTAACTATAGGTTAAGCAATGTTAAATGTTTTTAAGAATATGTATTTCCCAGTCCTTTCTTGTTAAGCATCCTTCAGTGGTGGCAGCGGTGGTGGGTTTTGATTTATTTTTATTTTCTCCTAGGAATGAACAAAACTGTCCAAAGCAGTTCATTTGGCTCCTTGAATGACAGCTGACAGACATTTCCATTATGACTGGCTGCCTTGAGCAGGGAGCTGTCAGCCAAGCAGGTCCTTCTTTGGCAACAGACTCCACAGGGCAGTCTGGCAGTTTTGAACACTCTATGATCACTGTAAGGCAACTCCACTTCAGTTATAAGAGCCACTACACACACCACTGCTGTTGAAGCCATGATTCCCTCTTTAGGAGACCTGGCCGGGGAGAATGGCTTCAGGCAACTTGCACCAGCTTTGGAAGACTCCACTCTGGGCAAGACAAGCCTTGGTAAACTCCAGATGACACTGCTCACTCTACAATTATTCTCACAAAGGCCAGACAGAGGAACACCTGCCCAGAGACCCAGCAGAAAGGCCTGTGATTGGTGCAAGGGAGGCTTATGATTGGTTCAAAAGTGGGGGTTGTCACTGGTGTCTGTGTAAGGCTTATTATTAGTGGAACTGGAAACCATGCAAGATACTGATTAGTGGTATGCCAATAGAAGGACAGGGGCTGGGATTTAGCTCAGTTGGTAGAGTGCTGTACTGCAGTCTCTGAGGTCCCGAGTTCAATTCCCAGGCACCGTAAAAATGGGAGAAGGGCCTGGCAACCCACTCCCAAGGCAATCCCCAAACAGTCCACCATTGAAAACCCTATGAGGGTCGCTATGAGTCGGATACCGACTGGATGGCACCTAACAACAACAACAGTAGAAGGACAAGTATGACATGCCCCTATTCTGGCTGTATAAATACACCGTTTTCTATGATTTTGGAGTTGGACCAGAAGTCTTTTCTCATATAAGAGAGATTGTGCCAGTATTGTAATATTGTTGTAGTTGTTAGGTTCTGTCAAGGTGGGTCCAATTCAAGGGAGCCTATGTTCAATAGAACAAGACACTCCCCAACATTATGCCATGCCTGAAAGTTTTTTTTTTTTTAATGTTTAAACCCATTGTTTCAGTCACTGTATCAGTCTATCTAGTTGAAGGTCTTCCTTTTTTCATTAGCATGTCCTTCTCCCAAATAAGATGTCCTTTTCCAGGGATTAGTCCCCCCTGACAACATGTCCAAAACTGTAAGAAACAATCTAAACCTCCTTGCTTCCAAGAAGCACTCTGGTTACACTTCTAGGATGCATATGTTAGTTCTTTTGGCAATCCATGGTATATTCAATATTCATTTCTTGCACCGTAATTCAAAAGCATCAATTCTTCCGTGTTCCTTATTTGCTGTCCAGCTTTTACAAGCATATGATACAACTGAAAATATCATGGCTTGAGCCAGGTGCACCTTCATTTTCAAAGTGATATCTACCTTTCAACACTTTAAAGAGGTCTTTAAACAACAGTTTTGCCCAATGTAGTACACCGTTGGATTTTCTGACTGCTGCTTCTGTGGGTGTTGATTGTACAAACAAGTAAAGCAGAAGCTTGGAGAACCTCGATCTTTTCTCCATTTATCGTGAAGTCACTTACCCACGTGCAAATATACAAATATGTATCTTTTTCAGTCAGTTGTCCAGGTCACTATTTTTTAAATCTCTTGTCATTGACAACTGAGCACTTCCAGTGCTGCATCTGTTTGCTGAAACATCTCAATTGGTATTCCATCAATTCCTGGAGCGTTGTGTTTCTCGAATGCCATCAAGGCAGCCTCCACTTCTTCCTTCAGTACTGTTGGTTCCTAATTATATGCAGCCTCTTGAAATTGTGATCACCAATTCCTTTTGCTACAATGACTTTGTGTATTCCTTCCATCTTCTTTAGATATTCTTGTGTCATTTCATATTTCCCCTGTAGAATCTTTCACTATTTCCACTTGTGGCTTGAAATTTTTTTAAGCTTGAGGAAAATAGAACATGTTCTTTCCATTTTTTTCTATCTCCAGCTTTTTGCACGTCATCATAAAATCTGATTTTATCTATTCATGCTGTCCTTTGAAATCTTCTGTTTAGTTCTTTCAGTTCGCCATGTCTTCCTTTACTTTAGCTGCTCTATGTTCAAAGACAAAGTTCTTAGTCTCTTTTGATATTTAATTTGGGCTTTTCATTTTTTCCTGACTTTTTAATAACTCTTTGCTTTTCTCATGAATGATGTCTTTGTTGGCATGCCACAACTCATCTGGTCTTTGATCATTAGTGTCTGACACATCAAATCTGTTCTTGAGATGGTCTCTGAATTGAAGTAGTATGTGCTTAAGGTCATACATTGGCTCTTGAATGTGTGTTCTAATTTTTTCACTTTCAGTTTGAATCTGAAAATAAGAAAATGATAGTCTGATTACAATCAGCACCTGGTCTTGTTCTCACTTCTGATATTGAACTTTTCCATAGTCTTGTTTTATAAATGTAGTCAATTTGGTTCTTGTATATTCCATCTGGTGAATTCCACATGTATGGTTGCCATTTTGTTGGTAAAAAATGTATTTGCAATGACAAAGTAGTTAGTCTGAGAAAATTCTATTACATGATATCCTGAATCATTTCTGTTACCAAGGCCATGTTTTCCAACTATTGAGCCTTCTTCTTTGTTTCCAACTTTTGCATTCCAATCATCAGGAATTACCAATATATCCCAATTACATGTTCAATCAATTTCAGTCTGCAGAAGTTCATAAGTATCTTCTACTTCTTCATTTCTGGCCTTTGTAGTGGGTGCATAAATTTAAATAACAGTCATATTCATTGACCCTCTTTGCTGGGGTATGGATATTATTCTATCACTGACAACATTGTACTGACAACATTGTACTTTAGGACAGGTATTGAGATGTCTTTTTTGATGCTAGAGAAACCACATTTCTCTTTAAGTTGTCATTCCAGACATAGTAGACCATGTGATTACCTGATTCAAAGTGGCCAATACCAGTCCTTTTTAACTCACTCATGTCTCAATTGTCAATATTTATGCACTCCATTTCACTTTTGATGATATCTCATTTTCCTACATTCATAGTATCTACATTCTGCTTTACAATATTTAATGGATGTTACAGTTTTTTCTTCTTATTTTGGGTCATACCATATGAGCAAATGGAAGTCCCAGGGGCTTTATTCCATTCTTATTATTAAGGTCCAATATAAACTCTTAAATTTATAGTCTAATGTTCATTTTATTTATTTATTTACTTTATTCATTTATTTATTTACTTATTTATCTGCTGTACTAGAGGATTGATCCCAGTTTCTTATACATGCTAGATGAGTGCTCCACCACTGAGATCCACCCCCAGACCCTCTTTTTACTTTTTATTTTGTTGTAAGTTCTCACTAAGTTGTGCAGGCTGCCTCTGGCCTCAAAATTGTGATTCTTCTGCCTCAGCCTGTCAAGTCATTGGGATTACAGGTTTGTGTCATGATATCCAGCTTCAAATGATTTTTTAACTAAGATTCCAATGCAATTAAATGGGGGAAACTTTAGTCTTTTTGTCAATTGATTAAATATCCTTTCCTCCAGTATTTTTGGAGTTTTGTAACATCTTAATTCTTTTCTCTGGTGTTGTGTCTGTGTTTGTATGTTTATATACTTTTACTCCATATATTATAGTGTTTCCCTATCAAAAACGTTTTTCAAGACCTAGTTTATAAATATATTATTATTATCATTCCAATTCCTGAGTACTCGGTATACATTCTCTACATGAAGTATGCACCTTTCTTTAACTCTAGAATTTTTAAATTATTTTAAAATTATTTTCAATACTCCTCTGGCTTTCTCATTGAAAGCAACTAGGCTATCTGTATACTACATAACTTAAGCCTCCTTTTGCACTTTTCATTTATCATATTATGATGTCCTCAGTAAGAATATTGTCCTTGAAATTTCAATTTACTAATTTTATGACCATCTCTTCCCACTCTGCATTTGGCTTAAAGTATTTTACATCAAATACAGTGTTGCTGTACACTCTCTGAAGACCTTGGTTTGATCTCTAGCACCACAAACAACTAGAGGAGGATGTAGCAATTCACTCCCTAAAAATCCCATAACAATCAGCCTTTGGAAACACTGTGAGGATTGCTATGAGTTGGAAACAACTCCACAGTGCCTAACAATAACAACAACAATATTGTGATTATAAATTAGTTTTTAATTCTCATTTGTTCTTTCTTTCACCTTCTTTCTTCCTTTCTTCTGTCTTTCTCTCTCTTATCTTTCTCTTTCTGTAATAACCTACTCTTACTTCTTGTATATTGTGTTAGAGTTCTCCAGAGAAAATAGAATGTGTGTATCTGTATGTGTACATGTGTATATATGTACACATGTGCACACACACACACATAGAGAGAGAGAGAGAGAGAGAGAGAGAAGAGAGAGAGAGATGCAAAGAGAGAGACAGAGAGAGAGAGAGAGAGAGAGGGAAAGAGAGGGAAAGAGAAAGAAAGACACACAGAAAGAGAGAGAATTTGTTCACATGATTATGATGGCTGGTGAGTTCAATTTCTGCAAGTTGAAGACCCAGAAATACCAATAATGTAATTTCAGTCTTAAGGTAATCAGCTGGAGAATTCCTCTTGCTCAGGAGAGGCTGAACTTTTTATTCTATTCAGGCATTCAACTGAATGGCTGAGGCATACCTTTGTTATTATAGAGCAAGCTGCTTACTCAAAATTTACTGACTTAAGTGTTAATAACATTGGAAAATACTCTCTGGGTTGGCACATAAAATTAGCCATCACAAATCTAATAGCTGCTTTTACATATGTCACACTCACCTGATCTCCCTAACTTCTTCTTTACAGATGTTGCTTTGAGTAGGCAATATCATTGGAGCCACAATCACATTTTAGAGCAATGTTTTCTCAAACATAGTTTTTGGGATTTCTTCTTTTATTCTAATTCTAAATTCTTGCAGTCTTTTAGAAATATCTTATTATGCTAATCATTTGTAGACATTCATTCTTATTGCCCACTAGTATTATGAATTTGTTTTAAAAATATAATCCAGGAGGGGAGATGTGTGTAATCTTAATCATTGTCGTGATCCCCCTTTTTTATTCCTGGAAATACAGTATGCCCTTAGGATTATATGATACTTTATCCTACACTTCTCTGTTAAATACCTTTGACATGCTCTTCTCTTACTCTTTGTCATTTTTAAAATTTTCCTTAGAGTTCTGTACTTGACTTTGCTGTCTTTATTTAAACACTTTTTCTAAGTGGGATTGAGGTGAAGCATTTCTATCTTTGAATAATGACTCAAGAGGCTCTCTAGAAGCCACTTGTCTTTGCCTTAGTAAATGGACTATTTTTTTAGTTTTTTGTTCCCTGAGTTGTGAATCAGTAACTAAAATATTAGCAGTTCCCAAATATATATAACAACTTAGCCTGGAAATTCATATTACTGAACAGAACCCATTATTTCTTCTGGTTTGTACAGAAGGGGCATCTGTCTCACACATAGTGTCAGAGAAAGGCAATAGGTCCTTCACAAGTGTGAAAATCAGTAAAGAAGAATTGTTAGTGTATGTGTGATGTGTGTGCCTACATGTGCATGTGTGTTACTAAATACAACACAGATATTATACCTGTTCTTCATGGGCAGTGGGTAGTACAATCTGTCCAAATAAATCCATTAGTTATCTTCCTTCTAGGATTTTTGTTCTCACTCTTGGCAAGCTCATCATCATATCACCTCAGTAGCAGGAATTATATCAGGAAGCTGGTCAAGAAGACACATCATTGTAAAATCAGGTTTCTAAGATCCCTAATCCTCACTTGAATATTGCACTTTCACTTTACCACTCATATTTCTTTGGGGCCAGGCTGAGTGTGGCAGATAGTTTCCATCTTGGATAAGAGTTAAAACTATTTTTGTAGTAATTGTCCAAATTACTATATTTAAAATTATTTAAGGTAAAATATGTATGATTTGGAAATAAATATTATAATTAATTTTCAATGTCAACCATGAGTAACAGGAAAAACAAATGGAGAAATGATTGCTACATACAATAACCATTTTTTCTTTCTTTTTTTTGCATGTTCTGCAAGTGCTGGAGCACTGAGCTGCACCCCCAGCCCCTCCCCCCCCTTTTTTTTCCTTTTTGAGACAGGGTCTCGCTAAGTTACGCAGACTGCCTCTTGTCTCAAACTTTTGATCCTCCTGCCTCTGCCTCCCAAGCCACTGGGATTACAGGCCTGCGCCACTGCGCCCAGCAATAACAACTTTTTCTTAAGCAAATTCTCTAAAACCTAAAAATGTAGTGTCACACACTTCCATAGCCCTATTTCTTGATTCCTTCTGATGAAAATTGTAAATCTGATTCCATTCAAACATATGTACTGATTCATCTCTTTATCTGATTTATTTCATTTTCTTAAATGTGTAGGATTTAAATCAGCAAGGTTTTCAGGAAATGAATGGATCTGGATATTCTCTTTTGTTTTTTATCATTCTAACTTTGAGATTCTTAGAGAGAACTTAATATTTATTTCCTGATAATTTAGCTTAAAATATTGCTATTTTAGTATCAAAATACATGACTAAGATAATAATGTGCCAAACATAGTCCAATATAGTATTGTGGAAGTGATTTGTACAGATTGGTTTTGTGAAAATTAAAAACAATGTTTTGTGAAAATTAATAATGAATTACATGTGTACTCAAACTCAGCATTAAGTATACTTTGAATGTAAGATGTTTTAGTCTGGTTTTTTTTTTTTGTTGTTGTTGTTGCTAATAGCATTATACCATGGACTGAGTAAGCTATAAAGAAAAAAGGTTTATTTTGGCTCATTTTTCCAGGATACAAGGTATAAAGTAGTGACGGGCTTCTTGGTGGCAGTGTTCCAATGCAGTGTGGCGCATAACACAACAAGAGAAAGGAAGCACATATGGGTATATGTGCCTTCATGTCTCTCTTTCTCCTTATAAAGCCACCAGGATTCAATCATAGAGATTCCTTTCAGATGACCTCATTTAACCAATTCCCAAACATCCTACCTCTAAACACCATAATCAGATTAAGTTTCCACACTTTTATACTTCACAACAGGGATTCAATTTTAACATGTCTCTTGGGATACATTTTCAAACCATATCCAAACTATAGCACGAGCCAAGGGAGATTTGCAAGTGTCTTGGAAAACTTTAGTTTCTGTACCATTTCTAGTGTATCTTGCTGCTGAAGAATCAAACTCTTTTTCAGCATTAGAAAAAAAGGCAAATGTATTACATTTAGAGTTACATTTTCCAGATAATTTATTCAATTCAGTTTGGTGAAAGGGCTTCTAAGAGTGGGTTCGTAGATTTCAGGAGAATAGTAAAAGACAAACAAATAATTATATACTTCTGTCTTATAATATTCTAAAATAACTCTCAATTAGATCTCAATAGAAGGAAGAAATAATTAAATATTTAAAGATAATTAAAGCCGGACCATTCTAAACACACTTTAGATTTAATACAATGAGAATAATAACACATACTATGACATAACTTGAATTTCACCTTATCCTTAGTAACACAGAGAATATTAACCAAAAGAAAGAAAAATTATAGAGCTACCATGAAACAAAAATGAATTTTATGATTTTTTCTAAAAGTTAGTATTTTCTGTAACATCATAATAATTTGGCAGTTAAAATTTCTAGATACATGTGGATCACATTTACCAAAAGACAAGAATGTAATTCCCTTTACTTTGTTGTTTTGAAATCTCATTCCTGATTCTATAAATGTTAGAAAAATGATTTTCAATTTATAAGACTTCTGCAGTTTCTTTCTTCTAAAACTCATGAATTCATTTTTTCATTTACATATCTACTACATTTATAATCAGTGTCTATCTTAACATTGGATGTGGTTTTATCTTGATATCTGTTTAAGACATGCACTTTAGTCTTATTTCCCTGGTGAGATTCAACATTTCTCCAAAATGCATTAATTAGCTGAGTAGAATGCTGCCCAGTCTTACTCGAGGTCTTTTGAGGACATTTCAGATGAGATTATCCATAATGAGTATTGGTAAAATTTATTTCAGGCAATACTTTAGCTCATCCCCGTCAACCTGTCTCCTAATGTGTCATAGTAGGAAATAGGCATATTATGAAGACTAAAATATCTGTTTACATAGCCAAGACCCCCTCCTTTCTGAAATTAAGGTGCTTGGGAGATAAAGTAGAGAGCTGCTTGATACACACTAATTCTACAGGAAAATATTCTCATATTAGTTTTCTTTTGGGGAAATCACTGGCTATGTTAAGGATAAACCAGCAATACAGATTGAAATATTCCTTTATACAGATTAACATTTAATCTCAGCATAGCCCCTCAATGTTTTTTTTTTTTTTCCATTTTTGAAAGAGAATCATTCTATGTAGCTCAGGCTGGCATCAAACTCATGATTTTCCTGTCTCAGCCTGATAATCTCTTCTTAATATGTGGGATCCATATCACCCAACACAGTTGCACTGTAACTGTTTTTTTCTGGGGCGAGTATAGTACTTGGGAATTAAACCTAGGAGCAAATGCTCTACCAATGAACTGCATCTTCAGTACCTCACAGTTTTATTTATTTATTTATTTATTTACTTATTTATTTATTTTTGAGATAGGTTCTGAATAAATTGCATAGGCTGCATCTGGCTGCTAATTTGTGACCTTCTTGTCTCCCATATCCAGGGATTACAGATGTGCCCCATCATGGCTGGCAAGGAATAATTCTTCATTTCAACCTCTCCTTTTCTCATTTCTCTGATTTGCTGAATAGTTTGTAGTTCTCTATTTGTACATTACTTTTGCTGTCAGAAAAGGTTAACAAACTGTGCCTAAGTTTTCTCATTATACTTGTTCCATGTTCATATAGCTCTATAAATATATACATCATGGATTTTGTCTGTTATTTTCTATTAAAATTTGAGCATGGTTTAGTTTGCATCAGAGGAATTTCTATCCAACATTTTTAAAGTTGTGATAAGTATGAGATGGAATCATACTAAAAAGTTTTAAATAGTTTTTTGAATTTAGTCATTGTTGTCATTGTTGTTAGGTGTTGCCGAGTTGGATTCAATTCATTGCTACTCTAAGTACAGTAAAGTGAAATGCTGCCCAGCAACTGTTCCAGGCACATGATCTTTTAAAGCTTGAGCCCACTGTTGCAGTCACTATGTTTCTTCTCGTTTTGAGTCATACTACATCAATAAAAGGATAGTCTCAGGGGCTTTAGTCCATTTTCATCATTAAGGTCAACTTTCCTTTGAGGAGGCAACTTTTCCCCAGTAGGTTCATGACTACTTCCAGCCTGGGGGGCTACATTTTCCAGCACTATATTTAATAATGCTTCTTTGATGTTCATGTCACTTAAAAAATAATAAAACTCTTTTCTCTCTTTCTTTCTTCTTTCTTTCTTTCTCCTTCCTACCCTCCCTCCTGTGATGCTTAGTGGTTGACCCCAAGGCCTGGTACACACTTTGCAAGTGCTCTCTACCATTGGGCTACACCCCGAGACCATGTTTTAAATTTCTTATTTTGAATCAGGGACTCACTAACTTGTGTAGTCTGCCTCTGATCTACAACTCATGGTTCCCCTGGCTCTCTTTTCTGAGTCACTAGGATTATAGACATGTAGCACCCACTGTGTCTGACTTCTTCTTCTTCTTCTTCTTCTTCTTCTTCTTCTTCTTCTTCTTCTTCTTCTTTTTTGAAAGAAGAGATATATTAATAAATGGGTAAAAAACTTTCAGCGTTTTGGCATAGAAAGACAATTGTTTTCACAAGTATGTGTCTGATTACTAGACCTCTTGAAAAACTTGAATGCTGTTTTATTTATTTCTTAAATATTGACATATTCAATACCCCCCACTGCATGCTTAACAAACCTACATTCATATCTCCCTTGTTTTAAGAGATATTTGCAGGCACAATTCAACCCATTTTAAAGTTAAATGTCCTGATATATCCAAAGCTGCATCAATTTTTTTGAATTTTCCTTTATTAAAAAATGCTGTAGTGACTTGTAGATATATTGTGAGTCTCAAGTATCATAAGTTGAGGTTCCGAAGCAAATAAAGAATAAAATAATAAAATTAAAATCAGGATGGAAAATAAATTATTTAAATTAGTATTGCATTAATCAAGATTTAAAGGCTTAATAACGCCCACAGAAAGTTGTCAAATTAAGTAAGGTGACTTCTGATAATATCTATGTAATACATGTGCTGTATCCTCTCAATCTCTTCTCTTTCTCTCATCACAAACTCACTTTCTCTCTCTTTCTCTTTCCTGCTTTCTTGTCTATTTTCTGCCACATTTTCTTCATTACCATGTGTTTTTTTTTTACTTTTGGTAAACCTAATACTTCCAAATGACATAAGTACACTAAGAAAAACAGCTGTCATCCATTAGTGGGATAATGATCCCTTGACAATCTTAGTATGAAACATTAGTAAAAATATTTCTTTGTGAAAATAAGGTAAAAATGAGACAATTCAAAATGGACTTAAACAAGTTTGATGTTGTTGTCTAGCAAATCTCTCAGTTTTGGTAATGAGCTTGCCAAAATGAATGTAACAACTTAGAAAAGAATTTTGAAAATAAAGGAAAGGATGACATGTGCTTTCAGTTTTCCTTTATGGTGTATCAATAGCTTACTTATTGTTTAGGAAAATAATTTGAAGGCACGCACATTAGTTAAGGCAGAAAGTACTTAATTAGACCATTAAAAATCACCTAAAATATGATAGGCAAGGACATTACAATGTTCTAAGAAAAATTCCAGTATATCATACAATTTAGTAAGGTATATGATAATAACAATTTTAGACTCTTTTTCATACAAAACTTTTTAAACTATATTATCCATCTTAAAAATAAGGGCTATATTTTAATGAAACTTTAAAACAAAATGTTAAAATTCTTAATATTTTGGAATTCTTGTATTATTTTGTCTTTTATTTTCTCCTTTTATTTCCCCTTTCTTCATTTAAATATATAACTTTAAAGTATACATTAATTTAAATTATACTTGCATGAAAAACAAAGCTATATGTATTCATTAGAGCATACCAATATTACAGGTCTTCATGTTTTGAGATATATTGTGAATATATATTTTATTCTCAAATAAAATCAACAACATTCTTCAATAATACAAATCTGCAGGTCATGGTGGCGCAGGCCTGTAATCCCAGCGGCTCGAGAGAGGGAGGCAGGAGGATTGCAAGTTCGAGACCAGAGGCAGTGTGCGTAACTTAGTGAGACCCTGTCTCAAAAAGTAAAAAAAAATGGGCTGAGAGTGCAGCTCAGTGGTCCAGCACTTGCAGAACATGCAAGTGCGAGGCCCTGGGTTCAACCCCCTGTACCGCAAAAAAATAAATAAATAAAAATAGAAAATTAAAAGTAAATAAAAATAAAAATAAAATAAAATAAAATAAAACCTATTTTTAAACTTGTAGTTAATGTGAATAAATATTGTCTTATAATTCGGTTAAATGCTTAAGTCATAATGATGTAATAATGATAGGCGATATCCTTCAACTCACTCAATTTAAAGACAAAATGGCATGTACTATATCACCATTAAAGACAAAGGGAAAAGAAAAAAATTAACTGCAAATAAATGAACCATTCTTTAGAAAATATTTGTCTTATTTATTTATTATTTGTTTATCTGTTTATTCATTTATTCATTGCAGCAGATAAACTTTGTGTGTTCCTGGAATAAACTGTTTTAAAGTAGTCATTAATTAAGGAATTTTGCCATATAAAAATATAAATTTTACAGGAAAGAATACTTACTGTCCATGCCCTTGACAGTATCACAATGATGAGTCTCTTTGCCCTAGAATTGGAAGTGTCTTCTTTGAAGTATTTCAAAATTCTTCCAAGCCTTTTGCTCTATTTTCAAAGTACAAACAATTCTTTATTCGGCTGTGTCCTTTAGCCATTTTGAAATAAATATAACAACCTGCATTCATATAGTGCCTTCCAGCCACAGACCCCCATGGCATGTCATATATATTTATTGAGTTTCATGAACCATATGGTGATATACATTGTCTAATTAAAAAATGAAACTACTACCTTTAGGCATTAGCCATTTCTAGAAGATTTAGGTCCTTGGTTGTATTACTTAGACTTTATTGGTTTAAATATACAGAAAGGCTAACCTAACAACATAGAATAAAACAGAGTTTCTTGTTTGCCTTTTTAGTTTACATTAATGATGTCAAGAGTTCAGACTTCTGCAGAAGCTGTTAGTTTTGTTTTTTTTCATTTCAGTGGTTTTGCAAAATTTAAATATTTGACCTTATGTTTTATGTAATTTGATATAAAAATTAATCATACATCATTGTAGAATTAACAAAAATCTTCCTGATTTTACTGTGGTACAAAATTTGGTTAAATTAAAAATATATTGCCAAATATTATTTTGATCGTTTTATTATGATAAAATTAATTGCAACTCTCCTCTTCTTTTATCATTCATCCATATGTCACTGTAGAATTTGTAGTAAATCTTTATTCTCTACTTTCGATGATATTTGGAAAAAGAGTTTGCTTAAAGTTTGTTCTTGTTATGACATAACTTGTGTTTCGTATGCTTGATCATGAATTTTTTATTTCCCCTCAGATTTCTCCTTAAAAACAGAAAGTCAAAGTATTGGGGGATTATTTTTTTAAAGTTATGATTACTTGAAAATCTTAAATGATATGCTATCTCACAGGCCAGAAGTAGCATATAGATATCATTTTACTTTTATTTTGCCCTTCAATAGACCTAACTTTGCATGGCTGATTATTGTACATAAATTTTAGTAAACAATTTATCTGGGATTTTGCATATACATATGTGTATATATCCTTGTTTATTTTTTGTATTTTTAAAGTTTTGTTTTAGGTTCTTTTAGGTTCATAGCAAAATTTAACAGATGGTATGGAGATTTCCACATGTACTCTGTGACCACACATACACAACTTCCCCTTTATTAATATACCCCAACTGAACGGCATATTTCATGTAATTGATAAACCACCATTAATACATCATAATCACTTAATATCCATAATTTACATTGCAGTTCATTTTTGTTTTGTTTTTTCTATGGACTTGAACAAATATATACACATATACACCACGGTAGCATCACGAAGAGTATTTTCATTGTTTTAAAATTTTCTTTGCTTTACTTATTCATGATCCATTCCACTCAATGAATAACCATTGAAAACCCCCATCTTTTTACTATATCTTTACTTTTGCCTTTTCCAAAATGTCATATAATTGGAATAAGAGTACTTAGGGGCTTTTTCTCCCACTTGTCTGTCAGTTTGTTCACTGTGGGGGCTTAGATGTTGCTATGATGCTGAAAGTTATGGCACTGTCATTACAGATACTAGCAGGGCCACCCATGGAGGACAATTTTTAGCAGAGTTTCCAGAGCAAGAGAGACAAGGGAGAAGGATTTGGCAGCCCACTCACAAAACAATTAGCCATTGAAAACCGTATGAATAGGAGAGAAGCACTGTCCAATATAGTGCTGGAAAATGAGTCCTCCAGGTTGGAAGACACTCAAAAGACAATTGGGAACAAGTTGCCTCCTCAAAATGAAACCAAAATCATAAGAATGAAGTAAAGTTCTTGCGACCTCCATTTGTTGATGTGGCGTCACTCAAAATGAGAAGAAACAAGTGTAAACATCCATTGATAATTGGAAAGTAGAACACATGTAGTATGAATCTGGGAACATTAGAAATTGTCAAAAGTGGAATGAAACATAAAAATTGACATTCTAGGCACCACTGAGCTAAAATGGACTGGTATTGGCCATTTTCAATGAGATAGGCATATGGTCTACTATGCTGGGAATGACAACTTAAATAGAAAAGAGATTGCATTCATCAACAAAAAAGACATCTCCAGGTCTGTCCTGAGTACAATGCTGTCAGTGATAGAATATTCATACACCTACAAGAAAGGCCAGTTAATATGAATATTATTCACATGTACACACTCACCCCTAAGGACACAAATGAAGAACTAGAAGATTTTTACCAGCTTCTGCAGTCTGAAATTGACTGAATATGCTATCAAGATCCACTGATAATTGCAGGAGATTGGAATGCAAAAGTTGAAAATAAGGAAGAAGGCTCAGTAGTTGGTAAATATGGCTTTGGTGACAGAAATGATGGTAGAGATTGCATGATAGAATTTTATCAAACTAAGGACTTTTTATTGGAAATATGTGTTTTTCAACAACATAAAGACCAACTACACACATGGAACTCACCAGATGGAGCGTACAGGAATCAAATTGACTACATTTGTGGAAAGAGACAATGCAAAGGCTCAATATCAAAAGTCAGAACAATATCAGGTGCTGATTGTGGATCAGACCATCAACTGTTCATTTACAAGCTCAAACTGAAACTGAAGAAAATTAAAATAAGTGTATGAGACCCAAGCTATGACTTTGAGTATATCCCACCTGAGTTCAGAGACCATCTCAAGAAGAGATTTGATGCAGTAAACACTAATGATCAAAGACCAGATGAGTTGTAGCATGACATCAAAGATGTCATTGTTGAAGAAATCAAAAAGTTTTTAAAAGGAAAGGGAAAAAAAAGACCAAATCACATGTGTCAAAAGACACTTTAAACTTTCCCTTGAATAGGTAAATGACATGACAAAGTGAAAGAACTAAACAGAAGATTTCAAAGGGTATCTTAAGAAGATAAAATAAAATATTTTACTGATATGGGCAAAGAGCTGGAGATAAAAACCAAAAGGAAAGAACATTCTATACTTTTCTCAATCTTAATAAATTGAAGACAAATTTCAAGCCTTGAGTAGAAACAGTGAATGATTCTACAGGGAAAATATTAAGTGACACAGGAAACCGCAAAAGAAAGTGGAAGGATACACACAATTTTCATACAAAAAAAAATTGGTGGATGCTCAACCATTTCAGGAGGCTGGATATGATTAGGAACCAATGAAACTGAAGGAAGAATTGAAAGCATTTCAATGAAACTTGAAGGCATTGGTGAAACACAAGGTTTCAGGAATTGATGGAATATCAATTGAAATGTTTTAGCAAACAAATGCAGCACTGCAGGTGCTCGCTTGTGTAATGCAAGAGATTTGGAAAAGAGCTACCTACCTACTGGTTGGAAGAAATCCATGTTTATGCCTATTCCCAAGAAGGGAGATCTAAGCAAATGCTTAGCTTCTGAAATCTGACAAGATTGGATGCCACAGTGGTATGGCTGCATGCTGCTTTGGAAGTTAGGGAATATATATCAATGGGAATGGAAACACCAACGTAGTATTGCTCTTTCTATGATTTTGCACCAACAAAGGTGTTTTTCTTTAATCTTAAAGAGTGAAAAAAGGAGGTCATCTACAGAAGATTGCTGAAGTTTGGAGATTTTTGGTTTTCAATTATATAATACTTGCATTTTATTATCTTTAATTTTACTGAATTAGTATTATCCTTTTTATAACATCTGATAATTTTTGACACTTTAACAATTAATGATTAGTAGTTGAATTGCAGAGACAAGATAGGAACATTTGCCTCATTCCATCCTATACTCAATATATTTTTAATGGAAAAAACTAAACATTAGATACTATCCTAAATGATGTGAAAGTGAAGTTGGGAGGACTCAAGTTCAATAAAACATGAATTCAATCTGTAAGTCCAATAATACTTCCTTCTTATAGTTTTAAACGGATTCAGAGCATTTCTTCCAACCAATGGGTGGCTTGTTTCCAGTGTCTCAGGAATCATATAAATGTTGGGAAGGTATTTTCTGGCTAGAACCTAAAAGAGAGCTTGGATTAATAGCTACAAAACTATAATTCTTTTCTTTTCAAATATGAGCTTAATTTTAGATAATATTTCCAAAATATATTAAATTAGATAATCATAAGTGAAGTTTGTTTGTAGAAAGATAATTTTATTTGAAATTTAATGACAAACAAATGCATCTCCCATTAAAAACTCAGTATACTTACACTGAGTATTCTATAACTAAAAAGTTAATAGTGACATATAAAATTTAAAAACTGTTAAATAAAAAAGATGTTAAAAGTAACTATTTATTACAAAAAATCACTTGTTTATAATTATATTATTTGCTTTACTCCCTTCTAAAACTAAATACTAACTTTCAAAATTACTTACTTTATTAAATATAAGACTGCTCTTTCTCATATTTGTTAACTTAGAAAGAAAATGTTTACTTATTCTCAATAATCAAGTTTAATGTTTTCCTCTAAATGAAATGCAATATACTGGTACTTCATTGATTTCCCACTAGTCCTTTTATATTACACACTTTGGTAATGTCTTATAAATTTGTGCTT
>VMDO01014695.1:28007-53908 GCA_007922755.1 Pedetes capensis | reverse complement strand
AAACTTATGAGTATCAAACAATGTAAATGCAAATATAACTTAGTAAAAATTGAGTAGATTTTAAGGCTTTTTTTTTCAGAATCAGATCTAATATACAAAAAATACAGTATAATGCAATTGCCAAACTCACTTTAACTGATATATAGATAAGCTTAAGTCCCTTAAGTAAAAAGCAAAATTTTCCATCTATCCAACAGAACATTATAAAAATGGACTATTTACTTGATCACAAAGAAAGCCTTAGGAAATTTAGAAATGAGATATTTTTGTAGGTACATTAAGTAAAATTAGAACTAAGTAATTTATAAGTGACTAGATAATCCTACTTATAAACTGAGGTATGCTTCCTCAATAATCTTTGGAGCAGAGAAAAACACTAAAACTGCAAACTTTCTAGGAAGCAGTGGAAAGGAGAATGCTTTATATCAAAATCGATACTCAGAGGAAAATATACAGGCTTAGAGGCCGTTATCATTTCCATTATCAAAGAAGAATGATGAAAAATAGAAGCATTTATTCCTTTTTATAGAATAAGTTTCATGGAAGGAACAAAACAAAGCAAAAGAAAATATGAAGAAAGAGTGAGTGTAAACAGTGCTGGGACTATGGAGACGCAAGCAAAGTGCCTAGGGCACAAGATTCAAATGGTCGAAGTTGTACAGTGCCCACCCTGGCTGTTCAGGCACTTCGCTCTTACGGAAGCACTCATTCTTGCTGCACGCCTGGGCTGCCACTTGCAAATCCCCCCTCCCTGGATTTTGTGACTTGTGTGCCTTGCTTGCCTTACCTTTGACCTGGCCCTGACTAGAAAAGTAAAAGCTTTTATCTTGAGAGAAAAGACATTGTCCTGTACTTCCCCCCCCCCCCAAAAAAAAAAAAATCAACTAAACTCATAATAGGCATGTTGTTGTTAGGGGCCGTTGAGTCGAGTCCAACTCATAGCGACCCTCATAGGGTTTTCAATGGCTGACTGTTTCGGGATTGCCTTGGGAGTGGATTGCCATGTCCTTCTCCCATTTTGTGGTGCTGGGAATTGAACTCGGGACCTAAGAGACTGCAGAGCAGCGCTCTACCAACTGAGCTAAATTCCAACCCATAATAGGCATAATTTGTGCTTATTTTTGTGATCTTTTAATTTTACTATTTTATTCCAGCCTAAAAGAGAGTAGAATCAAAGAAGTCTTGGCAAAATAATTTATGGTAGCCCATGAAATTTTTATTTAAACTTTGATTTTTTTTTAATATTCTGAAATTAAATATACAAACAGTAATAAGATTATTTGTACTTCTAATTCCACTTAGAATTTCAGGGAATAAGGTAGAAAACAAACATGTACCCAGTAATGATCAACCCCATGAGGAATAAACCCACCTATCTTCTAGGAATTGAATCAATTTAGAATCACTCCAAGTGAACTTTCTAAAAGGATAGCATTTAAATATATTTTTAAAAATAGTAGCTCTAGCTGGGCACAGTGGCTGAGGCCTGTAATCCCACTGATTTAGGAGGTGAAGGCAGGAGGCTTGCAGGTTCAAGGCCATAGGTAGCAGGCATAATTTAGTGCGATCCTTGTTGTTAGGTGCCATCAAGTTGGTATCTGACTCACAGAGACCCTACGTGCAACAGGGGAAACACTATTGTCAGTGCTTCTCTGCTGTTCATAGGGTTTTCAATGGCAGATTGATTGGGAGTGGGTTGTCAGGTCCTTCTCCCAAGTGAGACCCTATCTCAAGATAAAACATAAAAAAAGGGGCTGAAGGTACAGCTCAGTGACAGAATGCATGCAAAAATTATGTGTGAGGCCCTGAGGTCAGCCCTCCTGTACTGGAGGAAAACAAGCCAGATTATTGGGAAGTGGTAGACGTTAAAAGGTGGGGCCTTGTTGGAGGAAGTAGGTCCCTAGGGGCATGCCTTTGAAAGGTATGCCTTGTCCCCTGTCCCTTGCCCTCTCTCTGCTTTCTGTCTGCCATGAGGTGAGCAGCCTTCTCTGCTACACACTTCCACCCCCATGATATCCTGATTCACCGCAGGTCCATAACAATGGCGCCATGTGACCAGGGGTGAAACCTCCAAAACCATGAGAAAAGTAGATCTTTCTTCTCTTTAAGTTGTTTCTCTCTGGAATTTTGTCAGAGTGATGGAAAACAGACTAATCACACCTTTCTTATTAAAAACTCGTTTTCTGAGTTAGTCACGGAACAAGGATTCTGAAAGAGGGAACTCAGACAAGAAGAATGCATCAGGGATGTGAGAATGGACTCAAAAAGAAACGCCACAGGAAAACTGCAACTATCCTTATTGATTTCCAAAGTGGTTGAGCAAACTTACAGTCCCACTGGCAGTGTAAGAGGGTTCCTTTTTCTTCACTTACTCACCAGCATTTCTTAGTATTTGAAAAACTATAAAAATCTTATTGAAGGACATGAAACAATCATAACAAATTGGAAACATACAATGTTCCCAGCTAAGAAGACCTCATCGCATAAAAAGGTCCATTGTCTTTGTATTTATTTCTATATTTCATGTGAATATTAATAGAATAGTCACAAATAGAATATTAATATAGATTATAGAACAACTGGGTAAAATTACCTTAAAGCCCATGTGAAAGACTAGATGCTTGTGAATATACTATAAATAAAGCTTCTGTAAGTAAATAAAGATTTTGAAATCAATTAAGTATGGCTAGAAGAGATCAATGCAAGAAAATGGAGCATTAAGAAATAATTCCCAGTATGTACTTTAAAAACATATAATCTCAGTTTCAGCATGGAAAAGTTAATTCATTTGACATATAATGTTGGCTCCTCTTTTATCCATACAGAAGAAAATTAAGTTGGCACTCTATCTTATACCATATACAAAAATAAATTTCAAATGAGCTACAGCCTGGAAGGGACAAAAGCAAATAAGAATCTTGGAAATAAATCTTTATTTGGTATAATTTAGAATTCAGTGGTGAGGGAAACTTTAACCAAGTCAAGAAATCCTTATGATAGAAACATTAGCATTTTTTTGACCACAAAAATTTCAACTACTGTACAGCAAAGAATACCATAATAAAAATTAATAGAGGAGAGATTGGGGAAAATATTTGCAAAGAAGCTGAAAGATAAAAGATGAATGTATTTGCATTAATAAAATATGTTGTTGTTGTTGTTGTTAGGTGCCGTCCAGTCAGATCCAACTCATAGTGACACTAATACAACACTCTCTGACCCTGTGCCATGCCCAGCACTATGTCAGAGCTTCTTCGCTATTCATAGGGTTTTCAATGGCGGATTGATTTTTTGGAGTGTGTTGTCAGGTTCTTCTCCCAAGCCTACAGCACCAGGTATTCCCAGGCGGTCTCCCATCCAAGTACTAACCAGGCCCAACCCTGCTTAGCTTCCAAGATCTAACGGGATTCGATGCCAGGTTGGTACAGCTGCAGACAATAAAATATGTAATCTTACAAACTAACAAGTCAAGTATTCTAAAAGCAAATGAGATTGAACAAATAATTCATAATAAAGCAAATCCAATAAACATATGAAAGACTCTCAAACTCATTAGTAACAGGGAAATGTAAAGTAATGACCATGTCCTTACACTCAATAGAGGTGCAAAGAATAAAATGGGCAATACGTATTTCTGCTTTGGAAGGAGGTAGGGAATGGGGACCAGAGACTCAGACGTTGCCTGTAGACCTGCAAACTATTACAGTTGTTTTAGGAAGCAATCTGGTGATATCTATTCAGGAAAAAGTGCCATATATTAATGTGGCCATATCATTCTATGACTAGAAATATTCTCCACAAATGGGTGTGTATAAGGAGCCAGGGCCTCAGAGAGCTCAGAACAGCCTTCTACCAACTGAACTAAGTATAGTAAAAGTCTTTTTTTTTTTAATTGGGAAATTTTAATGTACACCTTAATGTACATGCTTTTCATTGTGGCATTTCCATATATGCATTTTGTTGTATATTATTCATATAGGTTCTAAGCACCCCTCTTGTGTGCTTCCTCCTCCTGTCCTCCCCCCATCAAAGACTTCTCTACCATTTACTTGTCTTTTTATGGTAGTATTTTTCTATATATCCTTGGGTTTCAGTTCTGCTTGAGATAGAAACTTTTTCTGTAGTGAACTTTCTTTTTACCTTGTCAGAACTATTCGTATAGTAAAAGTCTTGATGCCAGGGTCCTGCCCCAGACTGGGCAGGGTGGAGACCCATGCATGGCGTCAGAATGACAGAGGGGTGTGAGGTAAGCCTGGAGGGAAAAGTAAGGGCTTGGCTGGGGATCCTGAAGGCCAGGGTAATTACTCTGGACTTTTTCCAAAGAGCACTGGAAGTCATGGGGAGGGCTTTAAGCAGCAGAGTGATGGGATTTCACTCTTTCTTTCTTTCTTTTTTTCTTTTAGGTACTTTGGCTGCGGGGACAGGAATGGATAGAAAGGAAGAGCAGGTTGTAGGCACTGAGTTGCAGAGTTGTAGCAAACGTCCAGGTAAGAGCTGGCGGGGCCTGGACTGCGCGGAAGTGGAGAGGTGGAGAAGCAGGAGGGAAAGTCATGGGGTTTGGTGACTGACTTCCAGGAATGTTGTTGTTAGGTGCCGTCGAGTCAGTATCTGACTCATAGCGACCCTCTGTACAACAGGGGAAACATTATTATCAGTGCTTCTCTGCTGTGCATAGGGTTTTCAATGGCAGATTGATTTTTGGGAGGGGGTTGCCAGGTCCTTCTCCCAAGCCTGCAGCACCTGGTGTTCCCAGGCGGTCTCCCATCCAGGTACTAACCAGGCCTGGCCCTGCTTAGCTTCCGAGATCTGCCGGGATCGGATTCCACAGGGCTATGGCTGCAGCCAGGAATGAGAGAGGAGGAAAAGCCGGGTGGGTGGTGATGACCCCGATGAAGACAGAGGCCAGGCCACCTGTGAAAAGCAGGTTGGGCCAGGGGACGCCTTGGGTGCGCGTTTGGACGTTGAAAGTTTGTGAAAGTGCAGAGGAGCTGTGGTGGGGGCGCGGGGTACATGGGAGCCAGCTGGAGCTCTGGCCAGAGGGTGGCAAGCCTGCGGGCTGCAAGGGAAACCCCAGGAGGGGGTGGTAATCCCTGAAGGGACAGCACTGGAGGGCAGGGAAGGGGGCCTGCACCTTGCACAGGGTTCACCCTGAGCGCTGGAGGGGACAGCAAGGGGCAGTGAGAAGGCTACGAGACAGGAGAATGCGCGGGACACGTAGCCAAGGGCAGAGGACTCAGTGCAGAGCCCCACTTGCCCGTGGGCCCGGCGGAGCTAGGACATAACTGGGGAAGGTAATCGGGCCTGGACAGATAAGTAGGATTCAGTTAGGCAGTGCGGGGGAAATTCTGCAGGGAGGCAGTGGTGGGAAGGATCCGAAAAGGCAGAGGAGGGAGCCGGGCACGATGGCACACGCCTGTGGTCCCAGCAGGTGGGAGGCGGAGGCAGGAGTGTCTGCAGGAAGGCAGGTCAGCTGGCCCTGCAGAACCCAGGGGCCCAACTGGAAGATGAGTGGCAGATATTTCCCTGGTGCAGCAGATAGCATCTTGGTCTGTGCTCGGTGTATGAAAGAATTTATATGATGTACAGAAATTATAGTAGAGAATATGTTGTTGTTGTTAGGTGGCATTGAGTTGAGTCTGACTCATAGCGACCGTATGTACAACAGAACAAAACACTCCCCGATTCTATGCCAGGCACCTGATCTTATTTATATTTAAGCCCATTTTTCCAGACACTGTGTCAATCCATCTGGTGGAGGGTTTTCTTTTGTTGTTGTTGTTGTTGACCTGCCACTCTCCCAAACATGATGTCCTTCTGGGAGTGGTCCCTTCTGACTACATGTCCAAAATATGTAAGATGCAGTCTGGCCATCCATGCTTCCAAGAGCACTCTGGTTGCACTTCTTCTAGGATAGATCTGTTGGTTCTTTTAGCAGTCCATGGTGTATTCAGTATTTGTCTCCAGCACCATAATTCAAAAACATCAATTCTTCTTCTGTGTCCCTTATTCACTGTCTGGCTTTCACCACTGTATGATGTGACTGAAAATATCATGGCATGAGTCAGACACATCTTCGTCTTCAATGTGACATCTTTACTTTTCCACACCTTAAAGAGGTCTTTTGCAATAACTTTTCCCAATGCAATGTGTCTTTTGATTTCTTCACTGCTGTTGCCATGGGTGTTCATCATAGGACCAAATAAAGCAGAATCTCGTACAACCTCAACATAGACTAAATTTGTTAAAGATAGAGAGCACAAATATAGATATTAAAGACAGGATGCCTTTGAGGTGTGGTAGTGTTGTTGTTGTTGTTAGGTGCTGTCGAGTCAGTATCCGACTCATAGCGACCCTCGTAGGGTGCTTCGGGATTGCCTTGGGAGTGGATTGCCAGGCCCTTCTCCCATTTTTGCGGTGTTGGGAATTGACCTCAGGAGCTCAGAGACTGCAGCACAGCGCTCTACCCGCTGAGCTAAATCCCAGCCCCATCGAGGTGTGGCAGTAGACAGTAGTAAAGGACTACTACTGTGTACAGCTGAGGTCACGTGTGTCTTTTATAGTGAAATTTGGGCCCTCAGGGGAAGGGGGTCTGCGCCTGGAATGGGCTGATGGACTCCCTAATGCCTTGTAAGGAATAAACCCAGAAGCAGGCCTTTCAAAAGGTTAGGAATCCAGATGGCTGTGATCTTGATAAGGGAGCAGGATCTGCTGAACAATATCCTTTTCAGCTGCTGGGGGTGGTGTGTGTGTCTCCCGTAGTCCTTATCATCCTTCCTGGCTGAATGCAGGGGTGATTTCAGTCCTCTGCCTCTGCCCTACAGGGAAGCACTGACCACTACGTCAAGGCATCTGTCTCAGAGGGAGCTCACCTTGATAGTCACGTCTCACGTGCCTGGGGAAGCACGTGGTGGAAAGGAAATGGCTGGAAAATAGGTGACTGCGGAGGCCTCTTAATTCCCTTTCTCCCGGCATAGTGCTCTAGCAGGAGGATCACGAGTTTGAGGTGAGAGACAGCATGGATAACTTGGCAAAACCCTAACTCAAAATAAAAAATAAACAGCAGGCTCGGGGTACAGCCCAGTAGTAGAGCACTTGCAAAGTATGTGTGAGGCCCTGGGTTCAGCCCCCAAGTATGAAAGAAAAGGAAAGAAGGAAGGAAGGAAGGGAGAAGGAAAGGAAAGGAAGACAAGGAGGGAAGGAAGGAAGGAAAAGGAAAAGAAGGAAGGAAGAAAAGAGAAAGAAAAAAGAAAAGGGAAGGAGGGGAGGAAGGAAGGAAGGAAGGAGAAAGGAAAGGAGAAGGAAAAGAAAGGAAAGGAAAAGAAAAGGAAAGAAGGAAGGAAAAGGAAATGAAAGAAAAGAAAGAGAAAGCGGAAAAAAAAAAAGAAGGAAGGACAGAAAGAAAAAAGGAAAGGAAGGAAGGAAGGAAGGAAAAGAAAGAGGCAGGAGTGAGAAGGAATGAGGTGTGCCGGGGGCCATTACTCCTGTACGTATCACTGGGGTTCTAGTAGAACTGAGTGTGTAAGGAAAGGTCATTGGGTAGATGGTGACTTTGGCGTCTGCCTTGCTGTCGTCCTCCTCGGGGCTTGTCCGTTGCTTTCCATCCATTGACTCTGGCATTATGGCCTGTGTGGGAGAACAAGCAGCGCACTGGCACCTTTGCTCCCCAACCCCCCCAGATGTGTCATGCCAGCAGAGCCCTCCCAGTATTCGCAGGCAGCGTGACTCCAGGTGCGCACAGGGTCCGGCACGTTCTGCAGCGAATGCGTGCGCCTTCACAGGAAGCTGCGGGGGAGCCCTTGTTCCCTTCACCCCAACTCCCGCACCTGCAGAGTCCAGCAGCAGTGCCGCTGACACTCCGTGCCTTTCCTCTCGCTCTCTGACAAGAAGCGCACGAGCTTGTTTTCCTGAGAGGCAAGTTGCCAGGGTTCTTCCCGAGTGAGCGCATAGCTGCAGAGCCTTTGGAGAGAGGTGTGGATAAGCAGCGCACGCGCTAGCGTTTTGCATGTGCGACGAACAGATGTGGCTGCATTATTCAGTTTCCCTACTTGACTTCCCTACTCAAACCTGCTTCAGAGAATGTGACTGCGATGAACACATCTCCCCGGGTGAAAATGATCCACTGATAACAGAGTTAGCAACCAAATTTGGACACGCCAAGGGGAGTTTCAAATGTTCCAGTTAAGCGCTTGTCACGTTGGTTGCCTATGGAATTCTCTGCCCGAAATGTTATGATGTGCTGTGTCACTTTGAAGTTTTCTTACTGAAGATGAAATCATTCCTAATTATATTTCCTGTGAAACTACATTAATATCAGAATACATCACACTGTAGTAGACACATGTTTGTTTAACTGTGCTCTTTATTTCTTTGTTTTTTTCTGCATAGTGTGAAATGAGACATTTCTTTCACAAGTGCATAAAGTGTGGATGCAGAGTGTGTAGAATGGTTGAAAAAACAAACATCTGTGTCACTACCACCTAGAGGAAGAATTTGAATATTGTTGGCACGTGGAGCTCCTCCTTCCTAGAATTGCCACAACCTCACTTTTGTGATAGTGATTTTATTGCTTTTGCTTAAAGCTTTGCCACTGTGTATCCAACCCAAACAATATAGTTTAGTTTCATTTGTATAATACAATATACATTTATGTTGTTTTTGTGCAAATGTAAAATCTAGAAGGGGCTTCTTTAGTACTGTGCCCCAGCTTCCTTGGTGCTCATGTTGGTCTCATCCTTGTGGTTTTTTTTTTTTTGTGTGTGTGTGTGTGTGTGTGTGTGTGTGTGTGTGTGTGTGTGTAGCTTCAGTTCATCTTTTTCTCTGCTGCATAGCATTCCATTAGTAAGAATGGAATAGATACATTATACTGTGGGACAGTTGGTCTGTTTCTGGCTGTGATGATTTCATAAAAATATTTTCATGTAAATATTCGTATATGTGTCTCTTGGGATACACATCACAGACTTGGTAGGATACGTAGCAAAGAATGTGTTCATGCTGTTTTTCTAAAAAGTGATAGTTTTAATTCCTTCTCAATAGTTAATGATCAAATATGCCAATCCAATACAAGTGGATTTTGTTGTCAACCTTAGTAGTTTAGACATACTAGGAAATATATATCAATTCTAGCTGGACATGGTAGTGTGTTGGGATCCTAGATAGGACCACTGTCATGAGAGCCTCTCTGGCCCTCCTGAAGGACTGACGTCTATCCTCCAGGTGAGATGACCCTTGTCTTATATCCGGGTCCCCCTGGGCATGGAGTGAGCCAAGATGGCACCTGAGGTATAATACCATCTTAAACCCTCCTGGTGCATGATTGGCCACTTCTGATCCAACCCTGTCCCCAGATTGGCTGCTAAAGAACACCCCTCGACTGGCCCAAATATGACATCCTGTTCACCCCAAAATTAGCATATCACCCCTTATTGGTTCGGCCCACCTGCGTGAGCTCCTACATGATTGGCTAAGCCCCAGAGACTGTCCATTAAGGCTACTTGGGGTAGTTCTAAACTGCCCCTCCCCACAAAATGCACATAAGGAGGGCTTGCTGGCCCTGGACATGGCTGCTCCCCTTCTTATCAGCATCCTGCCATCCATCATCCATCATTCCCGTCATCAGAGATAGAGACTGAAGGAGAAGAGCCACCGTGCCAGAACTTCAGGCAAGCTGAGGAAAGCCTCTACTGGGTCCAGCACAAGAAGCAGAAGTTGAGGATAGCCCCTTGGCCCAGCGCCTAGGGGCAGAAGCTGAAGATGGCTTCCGGGCCCAGCGCTGCAGACAGAAGAGCTCCTGGTTCCTGCCGCTCCTGTCCCTGCCAGTTCCTGTGTTCCTGAGTTCCTGATCCTGTGTTCCTGTTTACCTTGCTTTTCCTGTTCCTGTACAGTGAAGTTCCCCAGTTCTTTACCCTTTTCAGTCTGCCTCCCGGAACCTTTGTCCTCACCACGGGTGACCACATCAGTCCAGTGAGGTGACCCCGAGCCGCTGGCTGGCTGCACCCCGACAGTAGTGCTCGCCTGTAATTCCAGCCACTTGGGAGGAGGAGCCAGGATTCTGAGTTTGAGGCCAGAGGCAACCTGGGTAACTTAGACCCTGACTCAAGATAAAAAATGAAAAATAGGCTGAAGTTGCAGCCCAGTGGTAGAGCACCTGCAAAGTATACAAGAGGTGCTAGGTTCATCCCACAAGTGCTGCCAGAAAAACAAAAAGTATCACTTCTAGACACACACCTACCCTCATACATGCGTGCTTTGCCTGAAAGTGGGGTGAAAAACTTGTGCAGGCAAGATTAGCATTCAGGTTAGAATGTTTCATTTGGAAACACAGACTCCTCTGTTCTTCCAATTCCCTCACCCCATCCCATTGGTTCTGTGGGTCTTTCAATGGGAAATAAAAGTGAGTTATATAAGATAATTTAAAATTGATTAGTCAGAGGCAGCCATCTCGGCAGGATTTTTGTTCTTGTGAGCTCTGGCTCACACTGTGCTGGCAAAGAGAAAGTGAATTCTGAGCTATGTAGGGCTGAGCCTACGTGCATGTCAGGTTAGATTGTTTTTTAAGGTACATAGCACAGTGGGTTCCTCTCTGAATTACTTCAAATGTGCATCCAGTTGATGGCCATTTCTAATATGTTTGCATCACATACTCTGCGGTGGAATTTGTGGGTTAAACATATTTCAGTTATTGGATACTTGGGGTTTGATATCTAACTCAGTCTCAGTCAGTTCTGGCTACTGTGGAAGTGATCATAGACTGCGTGGCTTAAACATTTATTTCTCACAGTTCTTGAAGCTGAGAAGGCCAAGACCAAGGTCAGCCCATGTGCTGTCTGGTGAGGGCCCACTTCCGGTGAGTAGCCGAGGACCTTCCTGTATTCTCACGTGGCGGAGGTCCGAGAGATCAGGCCTCTTTATCCCCCTGTAGGGCATTAATCCCAGCCATGAGGGCTCCATTGTCATGACTAATCATTTCCCCAAGATCCCATCTCCAAATGCCATCACACTGGCACATGGGCTTCAACAGATGAATTTTGGGGGACAAAAACATTCAGTCCATGGCAATCTCCTTGAGATATTCCAAGTTTTATATTAGTTTCTGTTGCAAGTGTTAGATAAATTGGCTTAGGTATTAAAAGGCAAAATGGAAGCAGAGGATTTTGACTGATTCTGCATTCCAGCCATAATGGACGAAGCCACGTGCAAGACTAATCTCTAAAGACATCGGAAGGACATTATTCTAATGGACGCCCCACTGTAATAATCCTGGATCAAATAGCTGCCTGAGCACAAACGAAGGCAGACTATTCCGGGGCATCTATTTATGGGCCCACTCTTCTGATAGTACTTGGCAAGTCCATTAAACTCTTTTATGTAGCAAAGACACTAGGTGTAGCATGATACTTTCTTCCCCCAAAGCCCAAGTTTCACTATAAATATTGTATCTAACCTTAAACGTTGGCCGTAGTTCACCTCTATTGCCTGCCTTCATGTCTCAGACATGCATTCTTTTAATAAACCTTATCTATACTCTACCATGGGGCTGGGATTTAGCTCAGTTGGTAGAGTGCTGTGCTGTAGTCTTGAGGTCCCGAGTTCGATTCCCAGCACCGCAAACATGGGAGAAGGGCCTGGCAATCCACTCCCAAGGCAATCCCGAAACAGTCAGCCATTGAAAACCCTATGAAGGTCGCTATGAGTCGGATACCGACTCGACGGCACCTAACAACAACAACAACAACATACTCTACCATAACTTCTGTGTTGGGTATAAGTTCCTTTGTATGCCAAACATACAGACCAAGGGTTTGCTGCTGCCAGACACTTGGACCTGTGTTCCCAGTAATAGTAAGCATTAGTAAAGAGAAGAATTGTATTTATTTAATTAGTAACTTAATAATTAAAGTAGCCAACTGTTCCCTTTCATTGTTATCACTAGTAGTTTTGGTAGAATTCTACTTCTATGTGTTTGTTTCAGGTAAATAATGGTCTGATTTGTATATTTATTACTTTAATTGGAATTTTTTCTTTTATTCAACTGTGTTGTCATAAAGCATCTGTGTTTTGGTACACACAACTAGTGACTACTTAGGGTTTTGCTTTATTGAAGTTTTAGTGGTGTGATAAAGAAGTATTTCCACCGTGCTTGGAAAAAAACTGGTCAGAACAAATCAGCAAATATGAGAAGGCTGACTTAGTTGCAAAAAACATTGTAAATTAGAGTTGTTGTTAGGTGCCGTCGAGTTGTGTCCAACTCATAGCGACCCTTATAGGGTTTTCAATGGCTGATTGTTTTGGGATTGCCTTGCCCATAAATTAGAGTAACAGGGCTGAAATGGCTCTTATGTTTGTACTTGTTTGAATTATTATTAACATTTAATCAGAAATAAAAATTGGGAAACTTTTAGTTGTACTAATACTTGAAAATAGTCGTATAATAGCAAAACATAACCACACATTTAAATCTAAAGTTTATTTAAGCTTATGCAAGATTGTTTTCATAATTTCGGTTTCCAGATCAGACAACAGTTGCAGATAAGGAATAAGATTCACATATTCTTTGCCCTGGGTCTCTTTAAACTCTTCTAGCCTTTCGCTTCAGGTTTTTTGAGTTTACTTCACACCTCACAAAGACTTTCTCCTGGGCTGGATGAAGTTGTGGATCATCCGTGTCTTCTGAGCAGAATGTCATTCTGAATAGAACACATAAGACAAAAATACACTATTACATTTTAGATGGCGCTTACTGAAGCGTTTTATCCTTTATCAGACACTACTCAAATTGCATAACGATGTGAAGTACTTTTTTTTTTTTAACATTAGATTCTTTTTTTTTTTTTTTTGTGGTACTGGGGGTTAAACCTAGGGCCTTGCACTTGCATGCTTTGCAAGTGCTGGACCACTGAGCTGCACCCCCAGCCCATTTTTTTTTTTTTTTTTTACTTTTAGAGACAGGGTCTCACTAAATTACACAGACTGCCTCTGGTCTCGAACTTACGATCCTCCTGCCTCTGCCTCCTGAGCCCCTGGGATTACAGGCGTGTGCCACCGCTCCCAGCTCTACATTAGATTCTTACGTTTGGAAATATTTTTGTACCTTCAGAAAAAATAAAACCCAGAGAAAATAAAAGCCAGTGAAAGCAATCAGTGTGAGCCTTCTTGGGGCGCTGCTCTGGGTGGTTTAGGTTCTGTGAGCACCAAAATCCTGAGCGCAGGCTGCCTTTGTTCTTCCTGCTAATGGTTCTTCAAGGACTTGAGGGTGAAGGTTGTGTCTTTCTGTACATTGCCCTGACTGCAGAACCTTCACAGTTCCTCAACTGTTCCTCCCAAGGTGGGCTCCCACTTTCTAAGATGCCTTTAAAGGTCCTTGGCAGAAGGCCACTGTCAGCAGTGTCTTCCTGGTTCAGCCCTAGAGCCCCTGGCCATTCCTTGCCTTGGTGCAGACGCTGTACAGCCAAGGACACCTGGACATGTGTTTTGCGTCTATCTTGGAAACCAACCACCACATGGCTTTGACCATTAGCATGGCCTAAAGATGCCTTTTTTTTTTTTTTTTTTTTGCGGTCCTGGGGCTTAAACCCAGGGTCTTGAGCTTGCATGCTTTGCAAGTGCTGGACCACTGAGCTGCACCCCAGCCCTTTTTTTTTTTTTTTAACTTTTTGGAGACAGGGTCTTGCTAAATTACGCAGACTGCCTCTGGTCTTGAACTTGCGATCCTCCTGCCTCCACCTCCAGAGCCACTGGGATTACAGGCGTGTGCCACCACGCCCGGCTATCTTTTGCTTTTTGAGACAGAGTCTCTCTATGTGACCCAGGCTGGCCTTGAACTCAAGATCCTCCTGGCTCAGCCTTCCAAGTGCTGGGATTACAGGTGTGCATGACTATGCCCAGGTAAAATTTTAGAATAGCAGTTGGATTATATTGTTTGTATTTTCCACAGTCTTTACTTGGCACCAGATCATGTACTCTGGTGTACTTATTAGTACATATAAGTACTTATGTGTGCTTACCGGTATATATAAGTCTATTTCATTCTTTATTACCTTCTACAAGCCATTCCTTTATACAGATGTACCACAGGGCATTTAGTGTTTGCCTATTGATGGACATTGAGATTTCCTTAATAGTTGGCAAATAGTACTGCAACATGTTTTGCACACATATATCTTTTGTGTGTATTTTTGGCATGTGTATAAGTGCTTCAGAAATACTACAGATACCTAGAAGTAAAATTCTGACTCTAAAGTATTACACATATTATAATTTTAATAATGTAAGTAAGCCCCATGATATCAAGGACTTTGTTCTGTTTGCTACTGTATATCTGGTGCCCAGAACAGTGCCTGGCATAAAATAGGTACTCACTAAGTGTTGGTTTAATGAAATTTCGGTAATGTACTCTGCTATTAGAAGCTTTTGAGAATGCCCATTTCTCTACACTTTATCAGCTCTAGATGTTGTATCCCTTTTAATTCCTGCTAAACTAATGAGAGACCAGTGATTATTTCATTGATCTTTGCTTTCATTTACAGGCCTATGTAATTGATATGAGTAATTCATGAATGCATTCTTGAAAAAAATTCAAATTGTAATTTACAGGATTACTGTGGAAATTGAACATCTTCTCATTATGAGCCAAACAGAATACAGGGATCAAACTCAGAGCCTCATGTGTGCTAAGCAAGGCCCATACTACTGAGGTGCATCCCCAGCCCATATCTTCCCATTATGTTTAGCCAAGTATTTATGTCTTGCTGTTGCTGTTAGGTGCCATTGAGTCATGTCCTACTCATGGTGAGCCTCCCAGGGTTTTCAATGGCTGATTGTTCCAGGATTATCTCGGGAGTGGATTGCCAAATCCTTCTCCCATTTTTTGCAGTGCTGGGAATTGATCCCAGGACCTCAGAGACTACAGAGCAGCGCTCTACCAACTGAGCTAAATCCCAGCCCAGGTCTTGCTGTAGGGCAGTTGTTTTCTGTTCTTTCTCTTCACCTCACTACCCAACCTTACTCACCCCTGATTGTGCCTTTAGGGGATGAAAACTGCCTCCCATTCACTTCCTCCCCTGGAGGCACAGTGCAGACTACTTAACCTACTTTTTTTTCTTATACCTAGCAGAGTGGTTAAGAGTGTAGGCTTAGTTTCCGCACATTGACTCTATAGTTGGGTTTGCAAAAGGTACTAAAAAATTGGTTGTTGTTATTAATCTCATGAGATACATATTGCGATTTCCATTTGTTGCTTAAGAACTAAGTCTCAAAGAGGTGAAGTTACTATTTGAGGCTACACAGGCGGTGAACAGTGATGTCAACATGGATCTTAGAACTAGCTGAGGCTGGAGTCCATCTGATTCTGCCTGCCATATTGCTTGGCTCCCTGCCTGTCCCCTGGGAATGCCTCTCGGCCTCCTCAAGGCCCCAGTGGCACCAACTCGAACCCTCTCTTTAGACTTCCTAGACTAAGCAATGCTGTGTTCTTGCTATTCAAATTGTGGCCTGTGGCTCAGTAGCAATAGGATCACCTGGGAGCTTGTTAGACAGGCAGACTCTCAAGCCCCACCCAGGCCTGCTGAGACAGGACCTGCATTTCAACATACTTCTCAGATCTTTTTCTTTTTCTTTCTTTTTTTTTTTTTTTTTTGTGGTACTAGGGGGTTGATCCTGGGGCCTCATGCTTGCATGCTTTGCAAGTGCTGGACCACTGAGCTGCACCCCAGCCCCCTTTTTCTTTTTTTAACTTTTTTGAGACAGGGTCTTGCTAAATTACACAGACTTCCTCTGGTCTCGAACTTGTGATCCTCCTGGCTCTGCCTCCCAAGCCGCTGGGATTACAGGCATGCGCCACCATGCCCAGCTACTTCTCAGATCATTTGTATGTGCATTAGAGTCTGAGAAGCCCTAGGATGGAGCATGCCATTAAAAAATTAACCCATCTGTTTTCCTAGTTAGATCCTGAAGTTGCTTTTATGCCAAGAGCCACAACTTAGATTTTTTGGGAGGTGTCCCCCACTGGTACTTGGAACTGTGTAGATACATAGGACATCTTCAGTATTTATAAGTTAGCAAACTATAGTGCTTAGCCATACCACTGTGGCATCCCATCCCATCAGATCTCAGAAGCTAAGCAGGGTCGGGCCTGGGTAGTACTTGGATGGGAGACTGCCTAGGAATACCAGGTGCTGTAGGCTTGGAAGAAGGACCTGGCAACCCACTGCCAAAAATCAATCCGCCATTGAAAACCCCATGAATAGCAGAGAAGCACTGACAATAGTGTTTTGCCTGTTGTACATAGGGTTGCTATGAGTCGGATACCGACTCAACAGCACCTAACAACAACAACATAGTGCCTATGGCTCCTGGAACCCCCATTCCTTTAAGTGTGTACCTTGGCCCGGAGGGAGGATCTGATGCACTTACACGTCCATGTGCAGCACTGCAGCTCTGTTAGATTAGACTATGGAAAGTCAGATTAACAGGACCAAGACTAGCGAAGGAAGGAACTGTTAGAAACAGTGCCTGGGCAACCAGTGAACAATGAATCAGACAAACACAAGGCAGATCTGGGGTTGAACAATCATTAGCAATATCCCCAAACTGTGTAGCTCCTGGGAGCCTTGGGCTGCCAATCTAAGGGCCAGCGGCACCTAGTCAGGGTCACTGGGAAGGTTCCAGGAGATTAATGTTCCGAAGCACTTTGTTCCTTGCTCTCTATTCCTTGGGAGTTCACCAAGTGCCAGTCTCTTCCCTTGCCTCTTTCTTTCTTTGGTCTTCCTGGGCTGTGTCCAGTGCAGAGAGCAGTGTGTCTTATGCCACCTTGCAGGGCAAGGCACACAGAATTGTCATGGAGAACAATCATCCAAACCAAGGAATTAATCTCTGGCTAGGAGACTGCAGGGAGGGGCGGTGCTTAGAAGGAGCTCTGCTCTAAAGGGCCCAAAAGTCATGCACGAGTAGCTAACTACAGAAGAGGAGAAAAGCAGTTTAATTTTCTCAGATTGATCATGTGGAGAAATTTGTTGGCAGACTGCAGAGTATGCCTTTAGTAATTGCCAGGGTTTGGGATCCCAGCGAGATAAACACTCAAGAGCGTGGTTGGATGAGGGACTCGGGGTATAATCCTCCATGGTTGGCCCCTGGCTGTGAAACCCAAGCCTGAGGGAAGCGAGGTGTGGAGTTCAGAGGTCAGAAGCCTGCTGCTTTCCATCTCTACTAAGGGTAAGGCAAAGAGAGGAATGGGCTTTCTAATAAAGGAAGGCGGGAGAGGAGAGAAAAAGTTCCCCAATACAGAAGAGCGGGGACAGGGCAGGGCCAGGGGACGCACAAGACTGTCCTGTCATGGAGAATACAGAGCGATAGAAAACCATGGTTGCCATGGCAAAATGCGTTGGGCATCCCTCTGCTGTGCTAAGAAGTCTGTAGAAGCAGCTGCTCCACCCTTCCTTTCCTTTACTCTCTACCCCCACCCCAACCCTTTCTTGTCCCCAAGGACTTTGGGAAAGATGATACAGCACATCAAGCAGCATTTTTTCCTTTCTTTTCTTTTCTTTTTTTTTCTTTTCCTTTCTTTTCCTTCCTTTCCCTTCCATCCCTTTTCCTTCCTTCCTTCCTCCCTCCTCCTCCTCCTTTTCTTTCCTTTTCTTTCTTTCTTTCTTTCCTTCTTTCCTTTTTTCTTTCTCTTTCTTTCTTTCTTTCTTCCTTTCTTTCTTTCTTTCTTTCTTCTTTCTTTCCTTCCTTTCTTGTCTGTTTTGTTTAGTTTTCTGAGACAAGATCTCACGCTATAACCCTGGGTGGCCTTGAACTTGTGACGATCCTTCTGCCTCTGCCTCCCAAGTGCCGGGATTCCAGGCATGCACCTCCTTGCCTGGCCTGAAGTAGAATTTCTTAAAGGTTACCCAGTGGTCCACATCAGAATTTCTTAGGGCTGTTATAAAAATGTGCACCCTGAGTTCCTTTCCAAGACCGTAATGAGTCAGAAGCTCTGCATGTGGCTCTAGGAATTCTGCAGACTTTAAAAGCTTCCCAGTGATTCTTGGGCATCTAAGGGTTGGAAGACATCGCTACAGAAACAGAAATCGGGACTGTGATCTGGTAAAAGCCTTTCTCTGAACCAACAACAAAAAGAACTGTTGCAACTACCAGCAGGCGCCTGCGCCAGCAGCGCTGACGATGCCTGGTGATTCAGCCGCACACTGGAGGTTGACAGGCCTGCGGCTGGTGAGGTGGTTCCTAGACTCTAGAGGAGGTGGCCTTTACCCACAGGCAGTGGGAAAAGGCTGCACAGGGAGTCAGGAGACCTGACTGCAAATCTTGCTCTTGCACCTGTGGCTGTATGGACTTGGGATGGCACCTCCCCTTTCTGAACACCTACACTCCATCGTTGCTGTGGTTGTTAGGTGCTGTCAAGTCAGGTCCAACTCATAGCGACCCTCCTAGGGTTTTCAATGGCTGATTGTTTTGAGATTGGTTTGGGAGTGGATTGCCATGTCCTTTGCCCATTTTTGCGGTGCTGGGAATTGAACTCAGGACCTCAGAGACCACAGAGCGGGGCTCTACCAACTGAGCTAAATCACAGCCAGGCAGGTGGGTAGATTTCTGCCCGCTGCTTCACAACGTCCTGCAGGGACAGACAGAATGAGCCACACAAGGGAACCCTCCTCCCACCTGCCTCATGCCTTAGAGATCCTTAGAGAGTGTGGAGCAGTGCTCTACCCACTGATCTAAACCCCAGCCCCATGCTCTATTATTGTTGTTGTTAGGTGCCATCAAGTCTGACTCATAGCAACCCTATGTACAACAGATGAAACACTACTGTTAGTGCTTCTCAGCTATTCATAGGGTTTTCAATGGCAAATTGATTTTTGGGAGTGGGTTGCAGGGTCCATCTCCCAAGCCTACAGCACCTGGTGTTCCCAGGAGGTCTCCCATCCAAGTATAACCAGGCCAGACCCTGCTTAGCTTCCGAGATCTGACGGGATCGGATGCCACAATGGTATGGCTGCAGGCTGCTCTATCATTAGCACATCATAATATGCACTGCCTGTGATTAATGTGAGTACTAAATTGTGAAAGCAAGTGGCCCAGGTAAATGCCGAACAGGATGTCAGCAAGCAGGAGGCTGAATCAAATGTTACCTTTGCTGGGTTTCTCCGGCCTTGACTCGGATGGTCTTCAGAATGAGGCCCAAGTAGCGGGGCTGTCTACCCCACGGGATGATAGTCTGCACTGTGTTCCAGACGTTGGCCCACACTGCACTGTTTTCCCACTTGAACTTGATCATGACCAGCTCACCAATGTCCAAATCCAACGTGATAAGGAAAGAATAAGTTTTATTGCTAGTGATTCCTTCACCTCTGGAAGAAACAAAGGAAATCAGACAGTTTTAATTTTGTTTAAATAGCAAAGTGATAATAAGGCACATTCAGGATGTTAGGTTGCCTGAGTGATTTCGGGTGGTATTTTTTCCGAATTTCTCAAGCTAGCGTTCAGCAGGCTATTCATAGAGATGGCAAAAGGTATTGTTGTTGTTAGGTACCATCAGGTCGTGTCTGATTCATAGCAACCCTTATAGGGTTTTCTTTTCTTTCCTTTCCTTTCCTTTTTGCAGTACTAGGGGTTGAACCCAGGGCGTCCCGCCTGCATGCTCTGCAAGTGCTGGACCACTGAGCTGTACCCCAGCCCATTTTCTTACTTTTCGAGACAAGGTCTCACAAAGTTACACAGACTGCCTCTGGTCTCAAACTTGCGATCCTCCTGCCTCTGCCTCCTGAGCCACTGGGATTACAGGCGTGCGCCACCTCGCCAGGTTTCCAGGTCTTTCTTATGGCCGCATGTACCAGTCTTACTTCTCCCCACCCGGAACCTCCTCCTGCACTGCCCACCCTGGTGGGGTCCTCTCAGCTTCCCTCTCCACTCGCAGGGCATCAGCCTCATCCGTGTGCAGGCAGCGCTCAAGGAGCCCTTGGTGAGCCTGCGCAGGGAGGCAAGGGACTGGGCCAGGTGGACGGCCCATCCGCTAGGAGGCGACAGTGGGGAGAGAAGAATATCTTGTGTCTGGCCTGACCCTCGAAATGTAGAGACCATCCGGACATGGTGAGAAAAACAAGCAAGTCGCGATGGCAGATGGGGGGGCCCCGCGCACTCACAGCGTGATGGGAATTTTCTGCATCTCCTCCTTTGTTCCGAGTAGCGACATAGTAAAGGTTGGCTCTACTGGTTTCTCAATTTGGTTGATGAACTGGATCTTGAACTGGTAATGATAAACTAGGGAGAGAAGGAGAAAGAGAGAAGAGGGGATACATAGGCATATTTAATTTCAAACACCATATTTTTAAAATATGAAAATGCAGTAGAAAAGCATAGATGGAGAGACACCAAAATGTTATCGCCTTTCGTCCCGAGAGGGGCATGATGAACTCCTTTTGTCTTTTCTTTCTCTTTCTCTGTGTGCCATACATAGCTGCACAATGATTGCATTATATTTATAACAATGATAATGACGTAGCACAGTGGTAGAGCCCTTGGATGTGCAAGGCCTTGGGTTTGATTCCCAGCACCACCAAAAAAAGAAAAGAAGAAGTATTGTCCAATAAAAGATGGCAGGATAGGAACACAGTCTTTCTGGCCTTTTCATCGACTTCTACATGCGAGAATGTTGGAATATTTCACGTATCTGGCCAGGGCCACCTTTTGTAAGTCAGAGGATATGTGATTTTTAGGGATCTACCAAAAGCAAGAGAGAACACCCTGACCTTTTCCACTTGTCTCTGTCTGGTGGGGTCCGTGTCAGGGTAGGGCAGAGCTCTGGCTAAGAAACATAGGCCCATATGACCACATCTCTATATTCCAGGCTTGTTGTTGTTGTTAGGTGCCGTTGAGTCGGTATCCAACTCATAGCGACACTCATAGGGTTTTCAATGGCTGACTGTTTCGGGATTGCCTTGGGAGTGGATTGCCAGGTCCTTCTCCCATTTTTGCGGTGCTGAGAATTGAACTCAGGACCTCAGAGACTGCAGCACAGCGCTCTACCAACTGAGCTAATATATTCCAGGTAGTTCCTGGCAATAAGCTCCACTGGGTTCCATGGGCACATTTCCCAGGGGAAATGCCATGGCTCTAGCTGGAACTTGCAGCTAAGGTTTTCTGTTTTATCCACTGTCCACCATGTCCTTCTCCTGGGTTGTTGGAAGAGGGCAGTTTATTCTATTTTCCTTTATATAAGTCCAGCCTATATTTAATTAGGAAAAGCAAATAGCTTACTAGTAGGCATTGTTAAACACTTCCCATTGCATTGTCTCCTTTGCTCCCTGTGATATAGGAATTGCTATCATCCTCAAGTTATGGATGGGCTGGGATTTAGCTCAGTTGGTAGAGTGCTGCTCTGCAGTCTCTGAGGTCCTGGGTTCGATTCCCAGCACCACAAAAATGGGAGAAGGACGTGGCAATCCGCTCCCGAGTCAATCCTGAAACAATCAGCCATTGAAAACCCTATGAGGGTCGCTATGAGTTGGACATGACTCCACGGCACCTAACAACAACAACAACAAGTTATGCATAAGAAAACTGGGGCTCCGATAGGTAAGTGGCTTGCTCAAGGACACATGGCTGAGTCTGCTCTGCTGCCCTCTGCCTACTGGAAAGCTCCAAGAGGCATTGGCTTAGGCTGCACTGCCCCATCCACCCACTGCAGGGCTGTCTGGGCAGTGACTCCGCTTCATTCCCACAGAGCCCATGACTGCTTGGACTTCTTTCTCTTGCTGTCCCTGTATTCTCTGGGTGTCAGCAGCATTCTATCTCCAAGGCTGCTACAGGTTTGAGATGGCATGCCAACCCCATTTGATTGGAGGTGAACTGCCTACAGCCCTACGCTGACATGGGTTCTGAGCCCACATCTTGGTTCTTGGGAAGATGGATGTCTGCCTTGGGAGAAGGATAGGATTTATGATATGCTAGCCATGGGTGTGCCTTTCCTATTCAAAGTCATCATGAATCCACCAAGCCTGATATGATGTCTTGTATATAGTGTTGTTGTTGTTGTTGTTGTTGTTGTTGTTAGGTGCCGTTGAGTCAAGTCCGACTCATAGCAACCCTCATAGGGTTTTCAATGGCTGTTGTATACAGTATAGTAGGTGCTTTATAAAGTTTTGGGGGATAAACTGACAGTTTTCTTGGAGGTGATATGTCAGGATGTGTTCTAACATCTGGCAAGCTGGGAGTCGCTGCGGAGGATTTAAGACCTGAGCTTTATGCTTTGCTGTAGGAGAATTCCTTCCGGAATGCTTAGATCATCGTAAGTAGCCCCTTGACCCTCTGTCCCTTGTACCTGGCTTGTCGGAATTCATCCCCTTGGGATCCACCGCGGGAGGTGCACAGCAAGCCTAGCCTGAGTCCCGGTGAGCCTATATTGTGGGGTTTGCTGACGGCTTACCATTGTTTGTCCTTTGGCACAAACAAGTCTCCCATGTGGGTTTTGTGGTGGGTTTGCTCATCTATCCGCAGAGGCTAGCTCTTAGGTTTACATAAGGAGTTCTTTCTAAAGCACCAAATGTCCATTTCACATTGACAAGTACCGCCGAACACTAAGGGTTGGTTTGCAGGCCAAGCAGTTTCCTCTTTAGGGAAGAGCCAGCCAGGGTAGCACCCAGCCCTAGCACGGTGCCCACTATGTACGAAACACTCATGGCCTCGAGCCTGGAATAGAATAGCTTGACGCTCTCAAGACACCGCAAAACGCTGTGGGTGAGAAATAAGACAAGGGCTGCAGGCCCAGGCCCCCAGACGTGGAAGGAGGGACCTGGCCTCTCACAAGCCTCCCAGGAAGTCTTACACGATTTGGGGTTTTGTCAAGGAAACCCTGTAGCAGGCGGACAGGGTTGAAAGTGGAACTGAGGCAAAAAGGACAGGTCCTTCCAAAGACCCAGGCTCCAGGCATTGGGGTGGCGGGGGCAGGATGTGGACAAGACAGGGTGGGGGCACTGGCCTCAGGTGAGCCTGCATGAGTAGGCAGCGGAGCTTGTTGTGCATTCAAGGAACACCCAGAGCAACCAATTTTCAGCTCCATCTTACATTTTCCAGAATAACTGGCAGTCTACTGTGTGCTCAGCCCAGCGCTGCTGGGAATGAACGGGGAAACTTGTGTAGTTGGCCATATATGTAGTAATTATATAAGCTACTATTTGGGCTGGGATTTAGCTCAGTTGGTAGAGTGTCACCCTACAGTCTCTGAGGTCCTGAGTTCGATTCCCAGCACTGCAAAAATGGGAGAAGGGCCTGGCAACCCACTCCCAAGGCAATCCCGAAATAATCAGCCATTGAAAACCCTATGAGGGTCACTATGGGTCGGACATGACTCGATGGCACCTAACAACAACTATTATTTATTTTCTGCCAGGTACTTTGCAGCTATTATCTCATTTAACTCTCACAATTGATTTAGTATCTCATTTTGGAGAAGAGGAAAGTGAAGCACTTGGGGGTCAAGTAGCTTTCTGAGCGTCACGCAGCGAATTATTAGTAGCATAACTGGTAGGTCAGCCTTTTAAATATTTGCACCCAGGATCAAGAGCTTCATATGCCCAATGGAAACAGTTGAAATGTGAAACAAGATTCAAATTTAAAAATGTCATCATGATTACTTATTTAAAAATAAACCAGAAACAGCCTAAATATTCAGGAATGGCTAGGGACTAATAATGACATTTGTTTTTCTGTTTTTTTGAGATGAGGTCTCATTGTGTTGTCCAGGCTGGCCTTGAACTCCTGGACTCAATTGGTCCTCTTGCCTTAGCCTCCTGAGAAGCTGGGAGGACAGGCACGTGTCCCTGTGCCCAGCTCATCATGACAATTCTGATAACTACCATTTAATGCTTTACTGTTTCACAGATACGGAGCGAATCGTTTCACGTGATCCTCTCATTTCTCTTTACACAACTCCCTAAAATGCTTGCTTTATCACCCTTCCTGCCTCACTTCACAAAGGAAAATGCTAAGGCCCAAAGTTAAGTCACTTGTCCATTGTCACATGGCCAACAACTGGTGAAGAAGCTGCAATTAGAAGTTTGTCAGCTGATTTTGAGTTCATGGTCCCAAGCATGTGATTGACTCTTATGAAGCCATCCAAAGATATTTCTGAAATGATTTGAATGCTTATGAAAGTGGTGAAAAAATAAAAAATAAAAAACCCCCAAAGAACCCAGCCTATGAAATTGCGTATCTGGTATGAGACCGACTTGACTCTCTGGCAATCCAAGGATGTCAGGGAATTCACAGAAATGGTAACAATGCTTAGACCTGGAGAAGACAGGGAGGCAATTTTATTGTTTGTGCCTTTCTACGAGATCCATATTTTCTACAATAAGTGTACATTTTGATTAGAATGTTGTTAGAAAAAGAAAGAACTTTTAGAGCCAGCATGGTGGTGCGCACCTGTAATCCCAGCGACTAGGGAGGTGTAGGCAGGACGATCGCAAGTTTGAGACCAGAGGCAATCTGCGTAATTCAGCAAGACCCTGTCTCAAAAACTAAAAAAAAAAAAAAAAATGGGCTGAGGGTGCAGCTCAGTGGTCCAGCAATTGCAAAGCATGCAAGTGTGAGGCCCTGGGTTCAAGCCCCAGTACCACAAAAAACAAACAAAACAAAGAAAGAACTTTTAAAAGTGTTAAAAGAAAAAACCACAAGAGAACTAGAAGCTGCCAGGCCCAGTGGCACATGCCTATAATCCCAGTGGCTCGGGAGGTGGAGGCAGAAGGATCACAAGTTTGAGACCCGAGGCAGGCTGCGTAATTTGGTGAGAACCTGTCTCAAAAAAGTAAACAAAAAATGGGCTGGGAGCCAGCTTGGTGGTCCAGCACTTGCAAAACATGCAGGCATGAGGCCCAAGGTTCAACCCCAATACTGAAAAAGAGAGGGGGGGGGAGAGAGAGAGGGAGAGAGAGAGAGAGAGAGAGAGAGAGAGAGAGAGAGAGAGAGAGAGAGATATTGAGCTAGAAGCTGCAGTCTTGGCCTTGGAGGAGCTTGCAGCTGGAAGGCCAAGCAGCCTGTGGGACCCACTGGCCTCTGCCTTGCCTCAGGGTCCTTGCTGTCCACGTCCTAGCTCCCCGAAGGCAGTCTTGGTGTTGCAGCAGTGCTTGAACCTCCACAAGGGCTCAGTATTCACTAAGTACCTGAAGCACGATTCAGCTCTGCTGAAGACCTGCACAGGTTGCATCCGCCATGAAAGACCCTCCTTGTGGACACGAAGAATGATCAAATGCCTTCCATTTGCTTAGATCCATTTGTTTAGGCATCAGGTCGCCTACTAAGTGTTTTATTTACCTCATGTTTGATCCTCTTACTGTAAACCAGGTCACAGGCAGGCTGGTCTTCACTTGCTACCTGTATCCTGGCATCCCACCTACTCTCTGCCCTTCTGTGCCCCGCTCAGAGCCCTGGCATGCGACCTCTTAGGCTGCATCTCGCGTCTCCCTTGCTGACTGCTTTCCGGTTGGGTTTGCCCACAGGGGCGGCACCTTTGGGAGATCAGGGCAGGAGAGAAGCTGGGCGACTTTTGCTTTGCTCCCTCCAGGCAACTCTATCTACAGCAGAAATATGGGGCCTCTGGGGAGTCTCACCAGGCAAAGTCCTGGGTTCTAATCCTACATGGACCCTGCCAGGGCCACATAATAAAGAAAAAATTCTACTTATTTTCACTATGGGCATCAGGCTGTGGGATTTATGAAAAAGAGAATTTTTGTTTTTCTTTTCATTTTTATTTCTCTGAGTCCTTAGTTGTTGGCACTGAGGGATCTTTCTTTTTCTCTTTTTCTCCTTTCTTTTCTTCTCTTTTCTCTTCTTTCTTTCTCTTTTTCTTTTTCTTTCTTTTTTTTTTTTTTTTTTTTTTTTTTTTTTTTTTTTTTTTTTTTTTTTTTTTTTTT